>CM021100.1:9582283-9662431 GCA_007115665.2 Sequoiadendron giganteum | reverse complement strand
ATTTAGTAACAATATTCTTGATTGTCACAATAATCAATGCTCTCTGATCTTCGATTACTCTGGTAAGGGTTTCAATTTCCTTGTTCTAGATGGATTTCTTCCTTAGTATATCTTCGACTTTGCAAAATCCAGTCAAATTATCAGTCACCTCCTTTGAAATGATGTAGTGTTTGTCCAAAGTTAAATTATCTTCATGTAATATGTTCAAGATGAATTTTACAAATTTCGCATCCTCAAAGTATGAAAACTCATTCCAGATATCCAAATTTCTATGTTTGGCTTCACTCAATTGCTTCAATTAGTTGGGCGGTAAAAAAATTCTCATGGACATAATCTTTCCATTGTTATATTCATCCAAAATGATTGTCCTCTTGATTTGTTCCATTTTCCTTTCACACTTAGGTTTAAAAACCACACACCAAATTATATGAAAAATTCTGAAGACAATGAAAATACCTAATAGATTTCGAGTTATGATAGCGAATCAATTTCTCTGCTTCAAAATTATTGTAGTGAGTGCTTTCCTTCTTCTCTTCTTCAATGCAAATTGAAAAATGATGATTCCAACTTGAATTTTATAGTTTTCACATGTGCAATAAATGCATTTGCCCTAAGTTTTTTGGGTGCTATGTTTTCTCAGATAGTGAGAGAAAAATTCTCTTGCGGACCTATGAATTCTTTGAATTTTCTTGTGAAAGTTCTCCAACATATTTTCACATCAAAAATACATCTTCTTGACTATTCTTTGTGTTCCGGTACCATCCATAGACAAGGGAGGAAATTTTTTCTTGAAAAACTCCCCCTAGGCCCATGGCCTGAAATCATTTACCAGAAGAATTACCGGATGCAGGTTTCAGTGCAAAACCATTTCCAGCATCTGCGTCATTCTTTCTTACCCATGTCTTCTTCATCTCATCTCTTATCTCATTTGTAGTCACTTTTCCTTTTCCTTTTTCATTTATTTGTATATTTATGCCTCTGTATATTGAACCTATTCTATCCATAGTTTTGTTTTTGCAGAATCTTGCAATGTGACCATATTTATTGTAATTGTAGCACATAGTGCTTCCTTGTCCAGACCAATCATTAAATTGATTTCTTCTTGATCTTCATTGATTAGAAATATGTCCAAATCTTCCACAAGTGTAACATTCAATATTCTTTCTATTGATAGAGTAGTTTGACATATTTCTACATTCAATTGATTTATCACCAAACTTCTTGCATTTGAAACAGTGACCAAAAAATGATAAATCTCTTGATTTCATATTAATTCTACATGGAGTAGTTGAATGGCCAAATTTATTGCAAACAAAATAGTAACCATTAAATTTTTGAGCATTAGGTTGTCTTACCAATTACCCTCCAACTTTTTTCATCAAGTTTTCTTGTCTGAAATTCTTCTATCCGAGTCTGGAATTTTCTCCTTTTTCATATCCAAGACCTCTCTTATCATTTACACTCTTTTTTCCTTGAGTAAGATTATCAAGCTTCACTGAACTGATCTTAAAATTTTCTTTGTACTCATTTGCAGTAGTAAGTTCATTTATGAGGATAATAATCTACTTACCAAGTTCTTCTTCATCATTTCTAGATTGTTGTAGTTCACTTTCTAGCTGAGTGAATTCTTCATTTTTTCTTCTGTGTTCATCATATTTATCTTTTAAGGACTGAGCAAGATTCTCCTCATTCTTCTTCCTTTCTTCAATCTCTTTAGTCAAATTCATCACCATAGATTCCATCTCATGCTTTAGAGTAGCATTTTCTCTAGCAAGCTTTTGACATTCTTCAGTTATTTCCTTCAAGGTCCGATTTAGGTGAGCATCATCCATGTTTTCAATCTCTTGTTTCTTGATATGATCACAAAGATCCTTCCTTTTCTCCCTGTATTTAACAATCTCATCCTTCAATGATTGAATGAATTTCTTAGCATCCCTAAGATTTTCTTTTAGTTCTTGGAATTCTTCTTTAGACTGATCAAAGTCATCTAGTGCCACCAAAAGCTATTGCTGAAGACTACCAAAGTCCATCACATTCCAGGATCCACCTCAATCTGCTAAACTTATTCAGAGGTACTAATATCTGATACCAATTGTTGGACTCAAGGGAACACTGAGAGGGTGGGGTGAATCAATGTTCAACAAATCTTAACTTTATTAGTTTAAAACTCAACCATTATGTGATTACATTAAAAGAAAAATGCAAGAATTCAAAGGAAAAATTCATAACACCATAACACAAGGATTTTTGCATGGAAACCTTGTTAGGGGAAAAAATACGGTGGAGGTTAATCCACAATTTGAGTACTCAGATAAATTTTTACAAAGGAACACACTTGTATTCAGGCATATTGCCTAGAGCTCACTGCCTTACAAAAGTTTAGATTAAAACCATCTAAAGGATGAACTGAGATAGTAGAATATATTCATGCTAGGTTATAGTTCTGGTGAAGCTCATAGATTTGACTCTAGATCTGCTTTCAAACTCTGCACTTTTCTCTGCCCTACTCTGCTCTTCACATCACACATAGAAAAATTCACACTATTACTTTGCTAAATTTTGAACTATATTCATGTTCCATATATTCAATATCTTCACACACTTCTCCACACATGACACACAAAAAATAATTAAACCGATCTCATATATATATCCGCTATCAAGGATTTGATCATTCTTACGTCGACTTCATAAAACATTTAGTTCTTCTCAAATTTTCGCTAGATCCACCACTAAATATTTATGCCCATCATCCAAAGTTGGCTAAGACCAAGGGAGGACCTACAAAAACATAATAGAGTACAAAAAAATTTGAACAATTACTTCTTATACATCCACGATTACTATATTCGCTATGTTGGCCTTCTAGCACAGATAATCAAGATATTAGTGAACCGGATCTCCTAGATCGTGTACTAGTGAATGCACATCAATATAAATCATGAATAAGCATAAAAAAAATAGAAAAAAACCTTCCTTAGAGATCCACAACCCAAAATAGTAGTTCGGTGAGGTATTCATTTCAACTTTTATGCCCGTAACTAAATGCCCTGTTCTTTACTCTGTTCTTCCGGTGTGAACCAAAACTATACTATAGATTAGATGCATGACTTAGGTTGACTTAGTTTTCCATCAATGACAAAACTTACAATCCATATGCCAATAAATTTTTTATTAGGTATAAACATGAAATGTAGATAACAGAAAGAAAACACCAAAGATGCCAGATTTACGTGGAAAAACCAATGAGGGAAAAACCATTGTAAGGATTAACTCACAATATAGTAATACAAAATCAGATACAAAGGCTCACTGCCAGAGGAATCACTGCCCAGAAAGGACTCAATATCCATATAAAAAGGCTTACTACCTATAGATAGGACTCACTATCCAGAAGGAGGCTCACTGCCTACAAACAAAGAAAGACAATAGAAAATCCTCCATAAAAGGTTCCACACATTCACAACCTGATTAAAGGATTGTAAACACCATGAGCTCACTGATTTTAGGAATCTAACACATAAAAGTACTGCTACCTTGATTCACTTTCACACACTTCACACTCTTTTCTTTTAATTCGCAACATCTTGACTTGTATTTATACCATCTTCGATCTTAGAAACTTTCATCAAGGTCATCTACACATCCTTTATTTTAAAAATTCAAATTAGGTCAGTGACTCCATATTCTCATGGTGGATAAGAATGAGAGTGGACCAATTACATAATTAGGATCCAAAAAAATCTTGGATCAATCACACACTTCCTTAATCGATTCTTTTTCTCCATGTAATATGTAAACACTGGGTCAACCAAACCTGATGAAAACACCAAATAAATTTGAAGTATGCACATCTATAGAAAGATGATTCCACACAAATCACACAACATGCTTCACCAAACACTAGAATATTACTTAGAAACCTTCAGATACATCTGTGGCAACTGCAACTATATTTATGCACAAAACATTCTTCAACAGTCCAACTAGATTGTGCAAACACACACAGTAGCTCTAGAACAAGCCTTCTGGAGCATCAAACCATAAGCACATTTTCTAGAACACAAAGAAAATCAATTTTAACCTTCTTTTAGATCCACAAGATTTGAGACAAACCACCAGAATATTACAGAGTAGAGACATCTGTCCCAGTCCATAGACAAATAGTTTTTCCAAACCAGTTCACACATCGTTTAACACAAATTTCACTCTCCATCAACCTAGAAGCTAAAAATCAGTATATATTATCAGTTGAAGCCCATAAAAAATACTACTTATCCACACAGGGATATGATCAATATAGAAAAAATGCAGAGCACATTATTAAAGCACACTCAGAACAGACACAACACTATCTTCATTATTTATTAATTTTCTCAAAAGCCCTTGACATCAACACATTTGCAACACCATAAATATGGCTCCATGTACTCTCAACATTTCTATGATATATCAACTATACATGTACCAATTGCAATCACTTTGAACTATATTGAAATCAATGGCAACATTAATGAAAACACCACCAAACACATTGATACTTGCAACAAACCACAGTGAGGATTAACTCACAATATAAAGTAATTGCAACACTAAATACAATAGGCTCACTACCAGAGGGCCCAGTGCCAATGGATCACTTCTAGATTAGAAAGAAGAGGAAATAAAATTATTACAATGATAAATCCATCTTAGAGCAACAAAAAATATCCACCATTGTTTCACCAAAATATTCACTTTCTCTATAGAATGTAGAAATCTTCTTCTCACTACTTATGGTAGTCTTAGGTATTAAAACTCACATTACATTTCAGAATTTCACACTTCACATCTGAATACTTTTCATCGCACACCTTACTCACATTTCCTTCATTAATTCATCACCCATATATATCATTCTCAACCTTGAAAATAATCTACAAGATCGTCTGACTCTGTGTTAACACCATTAAACACCTAAGTACATGCTTCACAAAATCCAAAGATGTATTATAGGCCAAATAAAAACACTTAAACACAATCTAGAATATTCCATAAATTCCCTAAAATCCAAAAACTCCTTTGCAATAACATACATCTGAAGAACATACTCATTTTCTACACCTAGTTAACCTTCCACACACTGCAACTCATGAACTCAACCTTACAAAGCACAAAAAATAAAACAATTCAAATTGAAGATAGATATGAGAAATATAAGCACACTTCTAGATCTGCAAAGCCAAAAACCATAATGTGGAGAAATATAGAGGAAAACCATTTCTCCTTGATAGCATTACGTCATAGCCACACACTAGTGAGCACAACTTCTTCTGTTGAATGATCTAGAACTTGCAACTCTATATATAAAACCTTTGAAAACCTCTAATCAACATATCTAAACCACACAAGGAGATATTCAATCATGAATAAATGTGGAGAAAAACATTGAACATTACTCTGCTACATTGAACACACTTTACCACACCGATTCCTCTTTTATTCAATTTTTCTCAAAAGAACTTGGAAACCAAACATCACAAATATCATCTCAACATTTTCAACAACTTCTCAACATATCAACCATACAAGAGGTTGAACATAAACAAATATATGCTCATTAAAACAACACTAGAGGATGACATCAATGATGCTACCAATGACAACATAATGCAACCAATCAAAGCAACTCCATAGGTTGATATCAATGCAACAACAAAGATCTATTGACATCAATGACAAAAAAAACTACCAACAGTTGCAACATTGTGTTCATTCATCATTTACTTCCTTTCCATTCAAGGTTTTATCATTATTGCCATTGTGGAAGTGGGAACACTTACATAGGGTTTGATGGAGGCAAGCCCATATATGTGTGTCTGCACAGTCTAATTGGATTGTTGAAGAATGTTCTATGTATAAAGATTGTTGTAGTTGTTGCGGATGTATTTGAAGGTTTCTAAGAGGTGTTCCGATTTCTGGTGAAGCATTTTGTGTGATCCACATATCATTATCTTGCTATGGATGCACATACTTCAAATTTTCTTGGTGTTTTCATTAGGTTTGGCCAACCTGGTGTTTACACATTACATGGAAAATAAACATCGATTAAGGAAGCATGTGATTGATCCAATATTTTTTTGGGTCCTAATTATGTAATTGGTCCACTCTCATTCTTATCCACCATGAGAATGTGGAGTCGTTGACCTAATTTGAATTTTTAAAATAAATGATGTGTATCCAACCATGGAGAAAGTTTCTAAGATCGAAGATGGTATAAATACAAGTCAATATGTTGTGAATTAAAAGAAAAGAGTGTGAAGTGTGTGATTTTTTTTGAAAAGTAGAGTGTGTGAAAGTGAATCAAGGCAAAAATACTCCGATGTGTTAGATTCTTGAAAGTAGTGAGTTGATGGTGTCTACAATCCTTTGATCAGATTGCGAATGTGTGGAACCTGTTGTGGTGTATTTTCTATTATCTTTCTTTATTTGTAGGTAGTGAGCCTCCTTTTGGATAGTGAGCCCTCTGGAAGTGAGCCTTTGTATTTGGTTTTGCATTACTACTATATTATGAATTAATCCTCACTGTGGGTTTTCCCTCATTGGGTTTTCCACGTAAATCTGGTGTCTTTGGTGTTTGCTTTCTATTATCTACATTTCATGTTTATAATTAATAACAGATTAAATTTAAAGTGGAATTGATTAAGTTCAAAAGTAAAAGTAATTTGGTACAATTGATTCACCCCCCCTCTTAGTTGTCTTGTGCATTTTGACAATTGGTATCAGAGGTTTGGTTCCTTAGAGAAAAGACTAAACACTTGAGGTAGATCAGGTGGCACACAAGTTGCAAATCCCTATATTTGATGGAGCTAACTACAGTGACTAGAAAGTGCAGATGAGAGGTTACCTAATCTCTCTTGGTTTCAAGAATTGGAAAGTTGTTGAGACAAAATATGTTGAACCAACTAGTGGTCCTTCTTCTATAGATGATATTTTTTCCTATGAGGAGAATGAAAAAGCAAGGTATTCTATCTCTAGTGCTTTATCTAAAACTGAATAGACAAAAGCTATTTCTTTAAGCACTGCTTATGAAGTATGAGAAAAGTTGAAAGACATCTATGAAGGAAATGATAGAGTCAAATTATCAAGGAAGCTAACAACAAATCACAAATTTGAGAACTTGAGAATGGAAGAAGGTGAAGACATTGCAAAATACTATCAGAGAGTTGAATTTGCGGAAAATGAAATAAAAAATCAAGGTGGTACCATGAAAAATGAGGATGTAATAGAAAAGATGTGATGACCATACTAGAGAATTATGGTGACAAGGTCTTTGCTATTGAAGAATTTTATGATCTAGATACATTTAATAAAGAACAACTATTTGGCACCTTGACTACATTTGAGATGAGGAAGTTTGGAAGAGAAAAGGAGAAAGCTGAAAAATCCTTCAAAGCAACTAAGATAGAAGATGATTCATGATTTGGATAGTGATGGTTTAGAAGATTTGGAAGAAAAATTTACAAGGAAATTGAAGAAATGTACCGGTAAGTACGAAGGTATGTTACCTTTTAAATGTTTCAGCTGTGAAAATATTGGTCATTATGCTTCAAGATGTCGAAATAGAGCTGCACAAAAGAGTAACAAAGTTAATAATAAAGACAAAAAGGATAGAAAGTTCAAGAAATTGTATTATGTTAGAGAAGATGCTAGAATTTTTGATGATGAGTTTTATTTTGAGGATGATAAAGATGAATGCTTGTTTCTAGCATTGGAGAATAAATTTGTGTCTACTAACCATGGAAGATGTGCAAGGGAAATTGGTTTGGAGAATAAGAAGGATGTGATGAAAGGTACTCTGGTTACTACCTTGCATGCTAGAAAGGATGAAGAATATTGGGTGATTGATAGTGGATGTTCAAATCATATGACCAGAGACAAAATTAAGTTCACTAAAGTTGAAAAGTATGATGGAGGATTAGTTATGTTTGGAGATGATTCTGGTGCTAAGATTATTGGAAAAGGAACAATTATACTTGATGGAAAATATAATACTAATGATGTCTATTATGTTAAGGGCTTAAGGCATAATATTTTGAGTGTTGGAAAAATGTGTAGCAAAGGATTTAAGCTTGTGTTTTAGGATAACACCTATGAGATCAGAAAAGGGTCCAAAACTATGGTAGTTGCAGGAAGAAGAACTTATGGAAACATCTATCAACTTAAGAGTGGTGATGGTCAGTGCTTTGTTTCCCAAGTTAATGAAAGTTGGCTATGCCACTGGAGGATGGGACATTTAACCTTTGAAAATTTGATTACGATTACTTCAAGAGAAGTTGTTAGGGATCTGCCTAGAATCACAAAGCCTATGAATTTTGTTTGCAAAGTTGTTAGTTGGGAAAAAAAACAAGATGCAATTTTAAAGGAAAAGAACAATCATCTATCAAAATGTAGGAATTGATTCATATAGACCTTTGTGGTCCCACAAGAATAGGAAGCCTTAATGGTGACAAGTATTTTATGCTTTTGATTGATGATTACTCTAGAATGACATGGGTTACTTTTTTTAGGGAGAAAGCTCAAGCTCTAAATAGATTCAAAGTGTTCAAATCAAGAGTAGAGAATGAAGTAAACCTAAGAATACAATTTTTAAGGTCTAATAGAAGTGGATAATTCACTTTTGGTGAGTTTAATGAATTTTGTGAAGAGAATGGTATAAAGAGACATTACTCTGCTCCTAGAAATCCTTAGTAGAATAGAGTTGTGGAAAGGAAGAACAAAGTTGTCTAACAACTAAGAAAATATTCATCACATCTGCATCAAATTTCCAAGACTTCATCATCTATTTTAATGTAATATCTTCTTCTAAAAACCTTAAAGTACTTGACAGTAGGAATCTTATCAGTCCATATTTCATAAGGAGTCTTTGTGTTGTTACCTCTAGTTTGAACTTCATTAAGAATGTAAACAATAGTGTGGATTGATTCTCTCCAATATACATCAATAAAAATTTCCCTCTTTGGCATTTTTTTATCATAAATATTTCAAAGTGTACAAGATGGATGTTAAGTCCGCATTCCTAAATGGAGAACTGGAAGAAGAGGTGTACATGGAACAAACACAAAGATTTTAGTTATCAGAAAAAACAGACATGGTATTCAAGTTGAAAAAGGAACTATATGGACTTAACAATATCCTAGAGCATGGTATGCAAGGTTGGACATATATTTGACACAACAAGGGTTCAACAAAGGCTCTGTGGATAGAAATATCTATTTCAAAGTTGAAAGAAAAAGTTTATTGATAGCTATGGTGTATGTTGATGATATTATCTTTGGAGTTAATGAAGGTAGGTGTAAGAAATTTACTGAGGATATGAAAATAGAGTTTGAGATGTCTATGATTGGTGAGTTGAATTTCTTCCTTGGAATTCAGGTGAATCAAACTAATAAGGGAATATTCATTTCAAAATCTAAGTATGTTAAAGAATTGTTAAAGAAGTTTGCAGTGGATGATTCCAAACCGGTTTGTACCCCTATGGTGACTGGATGGAAACTAATGATGATGGCTCTTCTAAAGTTGATTAGAGCATTTACAAATCTACGGTTGGTGGACTGCTATATCTTATTGCTACTAGACCAGATATTATGCATGCAGTATGTTTGGTTGCTAGATTTCAAGCATAACCAAAAGAGGCACATGTTACAACTATGAAAAGGATATTCAGATATCTAAAGGAGACTTCGGATTATGGTCTATGGTATCCTAAGGATACTGATTTCACCTTGAATGCCTACATTGATGTAGATTGGGCTGGTTGTGTAGATGATCATAAGAGTACAAGTGGTGGTGCATTTTTTCTTGTAGGAAGATTGGTCTCATGGTTAAGCAAGAAACATGATTCAATTTCGTTGTCCACTATAGAAGCTGAGTATATTGCAGTAGCATCCTGCTGTACGTAGGTACTTTGGATGAAGAAAAAATTAAAGGATATAGGTGTGAAATGATGAGACTATCCCTATATTTTTTGAAAATACAAGTACAATAAACATTTCAAAGAATATAGTGATGCATTCTAAGACAAAGCATATATCTATCAAATATCATGTTTTGAGGGAGAAGGTGTTGGAGAATGAAGTTAGGCTTGAATATGTGTCTACTAAGGAAAAAATTGCTGACATATTCATTAAGGCTCTTTTGAAGGATAGTTTTGAGTATCTCAGGGGAAAGTTAGGGGTTACTACCACTCCTTCCTTAAACTAGGTGCACATGGAGGTGCATCAGTCTAGTGGATCTATAGATTCTTCATTTTTCTGGACCGATGATTGAGGTCTACTCCTCAGGGGGAGTAGAGAGTATCATTGTTGTAGTATGAGATGTGGGTGCATTCCGAAGGGGGAGTGATTAGAGCTTTATATGGTAGAAGTTTCATACAAAAATTTCCTTTGCCATTGATGTCAAAGGGGGAAAGAGTGTCATGTGAAAAATCCCATTTTAATATGGAGGGAGAGAGAGTCATGTGTAAAATTTTAAAGGGAGAGAGAATGAAGAGAGTGCAAAAATGTTGAGTAGGATGTCTGAAAAAGAAAAGGAAGAAGAAGCAGGAGAGTGGGTGTTGTCTTTGATGTTTTTTCACATCATGTGTTGCCATCAATGAAAAAGGGGGAGATTTTTGCAAGTATGAATGTGTTTGGTGGTGTTGTCATTAATGTTTTCATTGATTTCAACATAGCTTAGAGTGATTGCAAGTTGTACACATATAGTTGAGATGTTGTAGAAGTGTTGAGAGTACATGGAGCTAGATTTATGATGTTGCAGATGTGCTGATGTCAAGTGCTTTTGAGAAAATTAATAAATTATGAAGATAGTGTTGTGTGTGTGTTCTGAGTGTACTCCGATAATGTACTCTATATTTCTTCTATTTTGATCCTATTCCTATGCAAATCTATAGTATTTGTTATGGGCTTTGAAGGATAATATATCTTGAGTTTCATCTTTTGGGTTGATGGAGAGTGAAAGTTTTTTTCACCAGTGTGTGAACCAGTTTGGCAGAAGTGTTTGTCTATGGATTGGGAGAGATGTCTCTTCTCCATAGTCCTCTGGTGGTTTGTATCAAATCTTGCAGATCTAGAAGAAGGTTAAAATTTATTTTCTATATGTTCTAGAAAACATGCTTGTGGTTTGGTGCTTCAGAAGGCTTGTTCCATAGCTATTGTGTGTGTGCACAATCTGGTTTGACTATTGAAGAATGTTGTATGTATAAATATTTTTGCAATTGTTGGGGATGTATCTAAAGGTTTCTAAGAGGTGTTCTAGTGTTTATGAAGTGTGTTGTGTGATCCATGTGTCATCATCTTGCTATAGATGCACATACTTCAAAGTTCCTTGGTGTTTTCATTAGGTTTGGCCAACCTGGTGTTTACATGAACTACATGCAAAATAAGCATGTGATTGATCCAAGATGTTGTTTGGGTCCTATTTGATTATGTAATTGGTCCACTCTCATTCTTATCCACTGTGAGAATATGGAGTCATCGACCTAATTTGAATTTGTAAAATAAAGGATGTGTAGTTGACCTTGGAGAAATTTTCTAAGATCGAAGATGGTATAAATACAAGTCCAAATTTGTTAATTGAGAGCATGAGTGTGAAGCGTACGAAACAAGTGAAAAAATCAGAGTGTGTGAAAGTGAATTAAGGAAGCAGTACTTTGATGTGTTAGATTCCTCAAAGTAGTGAGTTGATGGTGTTTACAATCCTTTGATCAAACTACAAGTATGTGGAATCTATTGTGGTGGATTTCCTATTGTATTTCTTTGTTTGTAGGCAGTGAGCCTCCTTCTAGATAGTGTGTCCTATCTATAGGCAAGGAGCATTTGTATCTAGATAGTGAGTCCATTCTAGGCAATGATCCATTTGGAAATGAGCCTTTATATCTAGTTTTGCATTACTACTATATTATGAGTTAATCCTCACCATGGTTTTTCCCTCATTTTTTTTTCTACGTAAATATTATGTCTCTAGTGTTTGATTTCTATTATCTGTATTTCATGTTTATACTTAATAATAGATTAAAGTTAAAGTGGAAATGATTAAGGTCAGAAGTAAAAGTAATTTGGTACAACTGATTCACCCCCCTCTCAGTTGTCTTGTGCATTTCAACAAATGAAACATGTCACCTAGTTAGTGTGGGCTCAGATAGATTTTTTTAGACATTATCAAGAACTAAAACAATTGACTAAGTGCCACATGATGTGTACTCATTGTACTGGAATCTTTCTTCATAGCCTAATTTATAAAAGAAAGAGCCATACAAAGCCACACCAGTGTTCTTTTTTGGCATGTGTTCTCCATGGTGTAAAGGTGAAACAACATGGCATTCTTTTTATTAAAGGAACAATAGTAATTGTGGGGCTTGCCCCACGAATCAAAGGTAACTTTACAAATGACAAAATTTTATTGCAACACATATTGTTAGTGTTGTGTGAATTGGAAAATAGGAATTCAAGTGCTTTTAGCACTATTTCAATGGGAACACAATGATCATTGATCATCAAATACCATCCAAGATCAATGGAAATAATTTAAAAAGGAAAACAACTTACAAATGTATCCTACACCCAAGGATATGCAAAAATGATTATAGAGAAGGATTTGGGAGCTCTGAAGGTTAAAATTCTTGGTTAAATGCATATTATTAATACCAACAAAAATGCCTAATTACTTAAGTGAAAATTTTCCATTTGCAAGGTAAAGTGTGGTTGGGAAAATAGTTTTTACTCTCAAGTAAATATTTTCAATTGGAATGAAAATGAATGAAGTTAGAAAAAAAGTTTAGTTGGAAAAATAGGAAATTAAAAGATAAAATGGAATATTGTCTTATTCTAGTCAGTTACAAGATCAATGAGCCAAACTATGCCAAATGTTAGTTGGGTAGTGAATCTAGGTTTTTTACTCTCTTATAAAATGTAGTTCCTAGGTCATAATAAGTTTGATCTATGAGTTTTGAGGCATATACAAGAATCCATGTCAATTTTTCCTAGGGTTTTGGAGAAAGTGAAAATATCTATAAAGGTGAGATCATTTTAGGTTTGTTATTGGTGAGGGTTTATGTTTATAACTCATTACATGATAATACTACTCTATCTTGATTTAAAAAATATATGAATATATTCTAAAATGTAATTGTCTCCAAATTTGAAATTTAATGCTCTTTGAATGAAATAATCAAGGATTGTGGAATTCTTCCTACATATTTTGTAGAGTAGGAAAAGTGATCCTAGATCCAACCAGGTTAGGTAGGATTAAATTCTTTTCTCTTTGACTCAACATTTGAATACAAACCAACTAAGGTTTGTTAAGTATAGAAAAATGGAACCCTAGGTCCTAAATGCAAATAACCTAGGACATAAAGGGCCTTTTTCTCAATTTCATTGAGATGTAGATCACAAGGTAAAAATATTGACTTTCAGCCCTAATGGTGAGCCAATCAGAACTAAATCTACATCTAATGGGGGAATGGAATGGATTAGAAATATTTTATAATTAGACTAATGATCCTATATGCCTTAATATTAAAAATGCAGGATCTTTACAACTGACAGACAAAAATAACAGTTTGCAAGAGGATCTAGAAGGTGTAGAGGATAATAAACCTGCTTAGAAAAATTGGTTCTCATGTGCCTACAAGGACTCATTCACTGGATGGTGAATGGGTCTTTGTATAGGGGTCTTGATCAACTTTTTGGGTCCTTTGGTTCTAGATTTGAGCTCTTTTTTTCCACCTACAAATTTTTCGAAATGTCAAAAATGAATTCCGCAACATCATTTTCATGTCTTGACAAATTTGATGACAAAAAATAAAACAATGCAAAATAGATCTTCAAGCTCTCTTAAATCCTCTTTAGACCTGTAACCTGCACATTCACAAAGAGGGAAAATGTTATGTCATATAGGGTTTTCTTTAGTCAAACCCCATGAATAGTGTTCCCACTTTAACAATGACAATGTTAATGATGAAAACCTTAATGAAAAGGAAAGAAATGATGAATGAATAAATTGTTACAACTCACTGCCCTTCAATGGATTCCTTGAAGGATTGAAGACATACACATCACTTCAAGGGGATTGGATCTTTTTTTCTTTATTGTCTTAAATATTTGAACGCATGAAGACCTACAACACTTACATTAGCCTTTACAAGACAATATGAACACATAAATTTTGACATGATGTTAGGATCTTGATTGCTTCTACAAATGACTGATAATGCTACTCTTGAATGCTCTTGGTAATAATATTTTATCTTGAAGTTCACCTCTTTTTTCTTCCTATTCAGTCTTAGATTTAAAATTATCATATGACTATGTATTTATAGATGTTTATCCAATTTTCTAAAAATTAGATTCTAAAAGTCGACACTTATAATTTGAATTTTGATTGTTAAAATGCTGCCAAAAACGTATTTTAATTTAGTTCATGGCTCATAAAGGGGACACATTCACCTATGGGCGAGTGGGTCTTGGTCTATATCTCTAGGACACACGTGATCCAAGGAAATTTAATTATTAAATGCATTTATTTAATGTTGGTTCTTCTTTTGGAAAGTGGCAAGAATAAGTCTTTGGAATGCATAATTTGGAAAATTAGAAGCTAATAAAGTCCAAAAATCAAGGGACCCAAACATAATGTGAAATTGTAAAGGTATACAATTTTCTACACTATATTTATTCCTCACTTAGTGAGAGTATTAATTTACACTCAAACTCACATTAAAGTAGAAATATATATGTCAAGAGAAGTCTAATTGTACAACTGTTAGAAAGATAAGATGACAAAGGATCAAGGAGTGTGATCAAGCTCCTAAGATCTATGATCTCATGGGAAACCAACATAGGCACAAAAGCAAAAACACATGTGTAGTAATGATACAAGGTAGACAAACATACAATTTCAAAACTAATATGAAAAAATATGGACTAGAAAGTTGTGTTATGCTATGCATTCATAAAATATACTCACAAGGGCTAGTGAAGTCTAATATTCACTAGGTGAGCCCCAAGGCCAAGATGAGGAACACATAAGGTCTAGTGAAGTCCGATTTTAACCAGGTGTGTACCCATAAAAATGGTCATTGCTTCACAAGGCTAGCAAGATTCATTATGCTAGACACTAATGGAATAAAATTACTTCAAAAGGCTAGTCAGTTGTATTATGCTAGAAAATAATGGAATAACATTGATTCACAAGGTTAGAAATTTGTATTATGCTAGACACTTATAGAATAAAATTATTTCACAAGGCTAGCAACTTATATTATGCTAGACACATATGGAATAAAATTGACAAGGTAAATAATAAAAAATAATCAAAGGGGTTTTGCTTAATGCATGAAACGTCACACCTTAGGGAACATCACACTTGACCTCTCCACCAAGAAAGGACTAGTCAAGGAATAAAATATTCACATCTTAGGGAATGGAAACCATAGCATTACCACCAAGAGTCCAATATCATATGCCAAGAAAGGTCACACTCTTATGGGAAATTAAGCCTAACATTACCATAAAAGTGATACTTCACTTAAATCAAGAAAGCCAAATTTTGATTCATATGGTCACACTTCCTAGGAGATGTATGCCATCATCACTAAAAAGGGAACATGCAAAGAATAATCGAGGGATTATATGCCCCCCTCAAAATATTAGTTTACTTGCCACACTAATGTTTTAAGGAGGTAGAAAGGGGTCACAATAAATAATACACCTAGGACAAGGCTATCGAACCCCTTGCAATGCCCCCAAGTTTAAGGGAAAAAGGTGAGCCAAATGGGTGATGATATGTTTCTCCTTACGAAATAAAATATGATTACATAAAGCCAATTTTATTCCTCCATGCATGGTAGTGAATATGTTATAATACTACAACTACGACATGGCAATGAGCAGAAACTAATACTATTTATTAATTGAAATACAATAACCAATACCTCTTGTCATTTCTTGCATGTTAGGCTCGATAGGGATATAGATACCTTGTTCTTTCACACCACGTCCTTTCCCATTATAGCCAAAATATTTCAAAATTTCATAACCTTTTCCATAAAGTGATTTCATTTTGTTCAAATAAGGTGGATTTTCATGATCATTTTTATCATGTGTGTGTTTTTTTTTCCTATTCTTTGCTAAAAGTTGTGGAAGTAGATGCTTTTGATGACTCAATGGTAGATTGTGTTGATATCATTGTTGCTTCTTTCTCTTTTTCTGATTTTTGTGTAATCTTGTATTATCCCATAAATGTAGGTGTGAAATCTAACGATCCCCAATCATCATCCAATAAATTTTATCATGGGTGTAAGGCTCTCATGTTTATCCTCAACTTGTAAAAGTTCCAATTTTATAGTTGGTGTTAATTTTATAAGAGGATTTGTTATTCTTGTTTTAGTTTGTAAACAATTCTCAGATTTTGGATTGTCTTTTATTGTGTAAACCTTGTTTTTTTAAGTTTACTTCAATAGATTATGTCACATTGAAGGAACTTCATTTATTTCATGAATCCATGTTCTACCCAAGAGGATATTATATGAAAATTCATGGGGCATGACATGGATAGGAGCTTGTAACATTACCTTACCAACCTTTGTGACCAATATTATCACACCAAGCATTTGTTTTCCCATATTATAAAAAAACACAGATAGACAAAGAGTCTGGTTGAATTTTAGTCTTGTCAACTCCTATTTTATCTAAAATATTTACACTACAAATATTGAGCACTGAACCATTATCAACAAGAGTACACCTAATCCCAAACTTGTTAATGATAGCCACTATTATCAAAGGATCATTTTGTTTTTGCATTTCCAAAGGAGGTAATTCACTTTGATGAAAAATGATGTCCAAATTAGGTTTATTCATGTTCTTAATCAAAGCTTCCAAATCATTTGGTTGTGCAATAGGAGGGATGAAAACTTTCTATAAAGCATTTTGAAGCATATTATCATAAACAAGTGATGCTTGAATCAAATCCCATAAGAATATCTTAGTAGGAGTGTTTAAAAGTTGTTCAACAAGATCATATTATTTACCACTACATTGCTCGATATTAGGTGAGGGTGGGATATATGGTTGAGGCAATGGAATGGATGTTGGATTTTGTCTTGTTTGCTTATTTTTTCTAGTGTTATTTGTGTGAGCAACATTATGATATCTTGGTTGTTGCGACACATGATTACTAGTAAGTTATTTTGTAAATATTAGGATATGGACATGAGGTTTAGGAGGTCCTATAATGAGAATTGGCTTAGGAGGTGAATTAGGAGGTCTTATAATTAGAGGAATCTTAAGAGGTCAAAAAGGAATTTTTGGAGGTCCTATAACCATGGGAGGTCTAATGGTCAATTGTGTGTTCATAAGCTCAACGGATTTGACTTCTTGTTGATGATCATTTAATGAGGGTGGATCTAAGGTGACCTTGGCATGTTCATCTAAGCAATCCATCTTGTCATCTTTATGCCCAACAATATCTTCCCAATTAGGAGAGGTAGGGGGAGAGAAACAAACAAGATTATCATGATGCTCAATGATTGTATCTTCTAACACCAAGATACCTTCATCACAATAGGAGATGTATTGGTAGAAGAAAAACTATGATTGTCATAATTGTCGATGATTTCATTTTCTTGTATCAAAACATCTTCACAAATGGAAGAGATATTAGGAGGGTAAATAACATTCTTTTCAATGGAACTTTCATTTCTTTTCCTTAGATTATGCTCACAAGTAGGGCTATTATAATCATACAAGCCATGTGATACACTATGAAATCCATGTGCTAGAAAAGGAAACATGCCTCTACTTTCCTTATTAATTTTGCAATTTTTTGTAACAATCTAGGGCTATGAACTACAAAAATGAAAGCTATTCTACCGAAATTGTGCAATGCTTCGAAAGTTGTAAACAATTGTTCTACAAATTTGATGATTTTCAATATTAAAATAAAACAATTTTTTCCAAATCTGTAAAAAATCAAGCAAAATGGCACCTTTCTTGCATATGCAATAATATTTTTTAGAATTTCAAATAAAATTATTGCAGGCATAAATGGACTAATAATACATAGACAAAAGACTATGCAAAATCTATTTGAGACACCTATACACAAACAGGGTCACCCAAGGGCGAATGGGTCTTTGTAGAGGGTTCTAAAAATTGAAAATTTGAAGTTTTATGTTGTTTTATGTTTCTTTCTCTGGTTGCAAATAGGTTAAGCAATGAGTATTTTTCCATTTTTTTCTCAAATTAGGATAAGGTAATGCAAGATGCAAGTGTGAAATAGAGGTAAATATGTTTTGAAAAAAAATTAATGTAAAATTTAGATCTAAAATGTAATAGTTGATTGATTCTAAGATGCCACAACTTGAAAAATGGTGATTTGATGCAATTTTTGAAACAAAACTATGTAAACTTTTTACTTGTTTTTGAGCTAAAAAGAAAGATTCAATTTATATGCAATGAACAATTTAGATTTTTAACCACTTAATGAATGTAAATATTATCTAAATATGAATCTAATACAATATATGATGCAATATATGGTGTAAAATTTATGATGCAAAGATGAAACCCTAAATGAGAAATGTAAAGAAATGCAAGGCAAAACCTAGATCTAGGGTTTGAAAAACTCCCAATTTTAGAAATTTTATAGTGTTAACATGTCGGTTTCACCACAATGAAATATAGAAAAAGGGATCCTAGGTACTAAGTTTAAATAGCATAGGATTCAATGGGCCTTTTTCTAAATTTCATTGAGATGTAGATCACAAGGTGAAAAGATTGACTTTCAACCCTAATGGTGAGCCAATTAGGCCTAAATCTACATCTAATGGGGGGTTGGAATCTATTGGAAATATTTTGGAATGATTAGACTAATGATCCTATATGCCTTAATATTAAAAATACAAGATCTTGATAACAAAAAGATGGAAATGACAGTTTTCAAGTGGATTTGGAAGGTGTAGAGGATAGTAAACCTGGTTAGAAAAATTAGTTTTGATGTGCCTAAAAGGACTCATTCTCCCAAAAGAAAATAGGTCTTTGTACAAGGGTTTTGATCAACTTTTTGGGTCCTCTAGTGCTGGACTGAGCTTCTATTTTCCACCTAAAAAATTATTAGAATGTCATAAATGAATTTTGCAACTTAGTTTTTGTGTCTTGACAACTTTGATGACAACAAATGCAACAATGAAAAATAGATATTCAAGATCTCTTCAATCCTCTTCAAACCTGTAACTTGCACATTCTCAAAGAGGGAAAATATTGTTCCATATAGGGTTTTGCCTTAGTCAAACCCCATGAATAGTGTTCCCATTTTCATAATGGAAATTTCAATGATGAAAATCTTAATGGAAAGGAAGAAAATGATGAATGAACAAATTTTTAAAATTCACCACCCTTCAATGGCTTCCTTGAAGTATTGAAGACATACACATCAATTTAAGGGAATTGGATCTTGCTTGCTTGATTTTCTTAAATTTATGAAGACCTACAAAACTTGTTAGCCTTCACAAGACAACATGAACACACATAAATTTTGATAGGATGTTAGGATCTTGATTGCTGCTATAGATGACTGATAATGCTACTCTTGAATGATCTTGAAAATAAAATTTTCTCTTGAAGTTCACCTCTTTTTGATTCTTGTTCAGTCTTATATTTTGAATGATCAAATTACTATGTATTTATAGGTGTTTATCCAATTTCCCAAAAATTAGATTTCAAAATCTAACACTTACAATTTGAATTTTAGTTATTAAAATGCCACTAAAAACATATTTTAATTTAGGTACTGGCTCATAAAGGGGACCCATTCTCCTATGGATGAATGGGTCTTGGCCTATATCTCTAGGAAACACATGATCCAATATAGTTTAATTATTAAATGCATTCATTTTATGTTGATCCCCCTTTCGAAAAATGATAAGAATAAGGCTTTGGAATGGATAATTTGGAAAATTAGAAGCTTAATTAAGTCTAATAAATTAAGGGACCCAAACATAATGTGAAATTGTAAAGGTATACAATTTTCTACACTAAAATTTGATGATTGGATTGCTGCCACAAGGGATATCCAATCTCCTAGGATTTGTTTTCTCTTGATTTGCAAAGATGACAAGTTTCAAGTGTGTTTTTACAAGCCTATTTGCCATAAAGCCGTAGATCTGAAAATGTATTTAATCACATAAATGAAAATGGAAATTAACAAAATAGTTGTAGATCGATAAGGGAGATACAAAGAGGAACATATGACCGAAAGCTAATTCTAAATTGTACATATGAGGGAATGGGTGCCCTAAACTAGAGAAATTTCCCTTTTCAAATTTGTAAATCTTAAATGTTGTGTTACAATTTGTACTATATTTTGTGTGATTTGTTTATGGAAAAATTTCTAGTTTTTCCTACACACATGAAAAGAAGGGGGAAAGTTATGTTGTATAGGGGCTTGTCTAGGTCAAACCCTATTTTGGTATTTCTACCTCTATGTACAACAAATGATGATGATCGAGAGGGTGTGCCCTAGGTTGGAAAAAGGCCAAACAAAAACAATAATTGATTGAAATAAAATGATAAATGACAATGTTATATTGGTATGAAATCCTTGATGAAGTGATTCCGCACCACAAGTTGCAATAAAATTTGATTGATGGGTGCTTGGAGTACTTGATTGACCTGCAAGAGGTTACTCCACAAAACACAATATATTTTTATAGCTAGCATGTAGAGGATAACTCATACATCTTCATATAAATGACATGATTGATAATTTCTTCCTTCTTCCTAATGTCTTATAAGAATGATCTTGATTGATGAAAGTGTTGGAATAATGCAACTAATTCTCCCCTTGAATTTTCTTTGTTTCCTTTTAGGGTGTTCAATTGCAATTCTAAAATTTCTAGATCTTTCCTTAGGATTTCAAATCATGAAAAATACTTGTATTTATATGATGTTCTTTAATTCCTGCTAAATTAATTACCCACAATTGATAAATTAAATTAGGTTTTTAAATGTTAAAATGTCGACAATAAAATATTTAAATTGGGACTAAAATAGGCTAGATAGGGGTGCTAGAGCCCTATTCTAGACTTATTTTGTGTATTTTTGTGTCATTAAATAAATATTAAATAATAGTTCCCAATTTACTTTTGGTTTTTCGTAAATGACCATAAAACAAGAAATTTAATAACACAATTGGGTCTAATCATAGAGGGGGTTGCTAAACCTAGTGTGAAATTGTTGGGGGTGTTAATTTATGACATTATATTTAGCCCTCACTTTAGTGAGAGTATGAACTTACATTCATGCTCATACTAAAGGATAAGATAAATTTCTTTATAAAAACACTAAAGAGTATGGCACCAAGTTGAGGGGTGTGCAAGCCCCCAACTTAGGACCCCATCGATCTAGAATGTTTAGTCAAACATGAATCAAATATATCACACACCAAATAAAGTAAGATTCAATCACACATAGTGTTGCACTATTTTGTCATCAGTGTTGTAATCGATGTCAACCTCTGGTATGAATATGTTGAGAAGGTGTTGCAAATGCAACAAGGTTACTTGGTTTCCAAGTGCTTTTGAGAAAATTTGCATAAAGACTATACAAGGTGAGTGGGAAGTGTTATGTACTTTGATCCACATTTATTAATTCTTAAATATGTGCTTGTGTATTTTAAAAGTGATGATTAGAGATCTTCGAAGGTGTTATATCCTGAGTTTCAAGTTTTTGATCATGTGGTAGTAGAAGATATGTTTGAAACTATGTTGGGACGTCTCTAGCTTGTGAAGAGGGATATCCACATTTATCTGTGCTAAAGTTTCTTGTCAAGTGCAGATGTAGGAATGTCCTAATATTTCCTATACCTACCTTTTCATGGTTTGTTTAGTGTTCAAATATTTTTCAATCTTGGTTCATGAGTTGTATCTCTATGGTAGTTTGATTGGTCGCACAAGATGATAGTATTCTCAGTTTCATGTGTTTATGCTAGTGTTTTCAAATATTATGTTAATGTTGGAATATTCTAAGATGTTGTGTAATGTTGCTACATGGTCCATAGGATGTTTTCAACCTTGGTGGTGTGAATTTGGTTGCTTAATAGTGTTTATGTCAGTTTGGCCAACCTAGTGTGTTAGCATTGTTTGTGGATGAGATTCATGGTTTGTGGAAGCCTTGTGTAGCATGTCAGTGTATATTTGGGTCCTAGTTAACCCTTGATGTGGTCTAGCCTCACTTATTTCCATTATGGAAGTGTTTGATTCTGACCTATTTGGTGGTTTCATGTTTGAGGTGTATGCATTTCATTAAAGCTGACCTAGAGAAGGTTATTCAAGGTTGCAAATCATAGAAATGCAAGGTCAAAATTTTAGAGATACGTGTTGAATGTAATGATGTATGTGTGATGATGTGTTGAGATCTGAGTGTGAGAAAGAATTCCTAAGACTATGAGAAGTAGTGAGAAAAAAGTGTCTATAGTTTAGTGCGCTAGAAGTCACTAGGGGTAGTGAGCCAAAGGTTGAAGATGGTAAACAAACATTGTGGTGGTTTCTTCAGTTTCTCTAAGGTAGTGAACCTCCTTGTAACTATTTAATTTTAATCCAAAATAAGTGATCCTCCTAGGTAGTGATTTTTTCCTTTGGATAGTAAGTCCTCTAGGTAGTGATCCCTTCAAGTAGTGAGCCTCTTATAATCAGCTTTGGTTTTCATATAGTGAGTTAATCCTCATGATAGTTTTTCTCTTATAGGGTTTTTCATGTAAAAATCCAATTTTCTATTGTGAAATTTTGTGGATGCATTGTTATTTTATTTGTCTACATTCATATTAATGCTTAATAGGGTTTTGAAGGTTTTAATGTTGGATTTGGCATAGTTTTTTATTGATGTCAAAGGTTGATGATGGGATGATAAGGTGATGTTGATAGTAGGTTGCTAAGTCAAAAACAATGATATTCATAAAACACCATGAGTTGATTATCTGCACAATTATCATGAGGTATAATGAAGTTCATATTATTGAAATGGACAAAAGAGATGGTATATATATTATTAAAGAATAATATGTGGAAAGGGAACATTATAATGTTTTCATTGGGAAGGTAGTCTCGAAGGTTTCCTTGCATTGGCATAAGCAATAATAAAGTGATTTGGTTTCAAATGAGGTCTATTTGTTAAAGTTGGCAATTTTTTTGTCACAGGTATATTATTGCATACACATTACAGTGTTTTTTTTGACATTAGAAAAGACACTTGGTTGGGTATATTGCAAATTTTGGAGTTTGGAGTTTATGGCAACAAACTTAGGGTTAATGCTCGTGAATTAAACAACTTAGGTCGAGGCTTGGAAGAGAACCTTTTTTACAAGATTTATTTGACAGTGGTGGCCATGGACAGTTGGAAGCTAAGATGGTTTGTGCAATTAAGATCTGTAAGTTATTTTTTAGTTACATTCAGTCTTAAATAGAGGTTTGGTATTATTGGTTTTGGTGGGTTCTTAATTACTATATATTTTAGATGCTTGAGCACAACTTATGGTTAGAGAGTGCACTGAAAAAATTGAGAAACTAATGTAGAGTAGGGAGGTAACCTCTAAAAAATCACAATTTAATCAAACTCAAACTACCTTTCTTCCCTTACAACCCTATCTTATCAACTTTTCACAATTTCACCCAATTCTCCTTGTAGCCATCCAAATAGAGAAATTTGTTCATATCTTTTCAAACAAACCTCAAACCCACAAAATAATTATCTTTTCAGGCATCCATTATCTTCTTACAAAACATATTTCAAAAGCACATAAGGTCACTTTTGACCATCACTTCTAAAACAATGCTGCTACGTTACCCTCTTAGGCCACTTTTACAAAGCATCACTTACCTATACCTTCTTCTAGACTCAAAAATTAATTTCAAAACCTTTACTAGGCTACAAAACTCCAATTCAATAGATTTTATCATGAGATAGGCCCACCAAGTCACTAAACTATAAAACCCTCATTTAGAGTAGTTTTAGGAGGGTTTATTTAAACTATACATTCACAACATCATATCACTTTACTAATGCCTCATAACCTTCAAAATAGTTCTTACCATGCTTAATAAACCATCACCCAACCTTGGTCAATACATTTTCACCAGACTTCAACTCTTACCCACCATTTACAAAGCCAAAATTCATGAAAATATCCCTAGTGCAACAATCTAAATCCACCAAAACACCTTCCCTGCTCCTGAAACCTACCCTAACCTCTAATAATATCCTAATACACCCATTCCACCAAGTTACAAGTAAATTAAATGGTGGAATGGGTGTTTAGATCATTTTTTATGTCTTCAAACCCTCAAATAGGGTATCACATACCCGTTCCAAAAAAATGCTTGTAAAAACTTCAAAAATTGATGAAATCCAGTCACTCCAAAGCCAAAACGATCTTAAGACATGTATTAAAAAAATAAAATACACTTCAAGATGTAATATTCCTTTATGGAGCCATATAGAACTTGGGAACAACAGTTTTTACAGAAAATTGCACAGAAACACAATTTTATTATGATTTCAACTTCAATACAAAGATTCTAACCTCTGCCTCGAATTTTGTGAGGCTTTTTAACATAAAAAATCCAAAAGTAACTATCCAACTGATTCAACAAAATTTTTAACCCCAAATGACCATTGGTATTCCAACTTTTTGCATTTTTGCACTTTTACATGACAACATTTGACAATATTTGTAAAATGTGACCATATGAATTAGAATGACTCCAATTACATTATAGATGGTCTATTATGACTTTATTGAATAAAAAATGACTCCAAACCCCTAAAACCTATCACTTGACCAAAATTGACCATATTTTCAAGACTTACCATGGTGCCCCTGCACTAGAAACCAAGAATCAGTTTTCAGTTGTTTTATGCTCATTATGCTTTCAATGTAGAGGATTCTCTTGAAACCCTAGTTTCATGAAAATGGGAATTTGAAAAATGATGTTACATTGTGATTTGGAGATTTATATTGCTAGACTCTTTTTTTAGATGTCATGATTACTTTGTTCTGTAAAGAGAGGTTTCTTTCAAAACCCTATACCGCGGTTGGTTGATTATACTGCTAAAATGACATAACCAGAGTATATGAATTACATTTACTGTTGTTATCATGTTGTAAGTAATTGATGAGAAAATTTGAAATGAGTAATGAGTGAGCACTTTAAGTGCATATTTTAATTGTTTATACATTTAGATTCTTGTGTCTCCAATTAAAAATGAGATAAACAAGAAGTGTTATTCATTGAAATAGAGGTGATACTCTGTATTTTTATTAACAATATTATTTGATAAGAAATATTTTTTTTGATAGTGAGGAAGTTACTACCATGAATTCCAGTGAGGTTGTGGTAACATGAAAAAGCTAGTGAGGTAGTTGTATTTTCCAGTGTGGCAGTTGTGTTTTCCAGTGAGGCAATTTTATATGCCAGTGAAGTAGTTGCTTATGCCAGTGAGGCATTTGAGTAGCCAGTGAGGCTTTACGAGTGAAGAATATTGTGTAGCCAGTGAGGCTCTGTAATCAGGGAAGTTTTATTAAGCTAGTGAGGCATTTTTTAGAGTGGTTTTTAATCCCTATTAGGGTTTTCCACTCATGAAAATACCATGTTATGGTTCTTTTGTGATCTATGTGGTTTTCATGATTCATGCAATTTAGAATTACATCTTCCTTTAAGTACTTTGCAACATTTGAGTTTTTCATGTGGTTTAAGAATTTGATATTGACTATCACATTTGGAAACATATTTGAAATTGAACATTCCATGATTACAAAGAACTTATGTGTTTTGAAAAATAATCGATTTGAGTTTGGTTATTAAAACACTAATTCACCCCCCCTTAGTGTTTTTCATAATCCAACAAGTGGTATCAGAGCCATACCCTTGCATAAGTCTAACCAACTTAAGGGGTTCCTAGTAGTGGAGTACACGTTATGGAAAAAGTAAGAGAAATATAGAAAAAATAAATACCCAACATAATGCTGAACAACAAACACCACTTAAATCTAGTGCAAAAGATGATTTCATAGAGAAGGGTGTTGACAAAGGAGATCACTTAGTGAGTTATTTTTAACAAGAGTATGTTGAATATGATTGTGAAATTGATTTTGAAGGTGAAATTATTTATGCCTTTAATGAGATTGAGAAATTGAGAAAGGAGAATCGGGATCTAAAGTTGCAATTGGCAGAGTCTAGAAAAGAAGAAGCAACTTGCATGAAGTTGCAAACCAAGGTAGAATATTTCCATAAGGTAGAGGTTGAAGTGTTGTCTCTAAGAGAACAACTAGAGGAAAAATATTTTTTAAAATAAAAAACTGTAAAAGATAAGTTGATTGTTAATATGAAATTATGAATTGAAGAAAACAAGAGGATAGCAGATATGACAAGGTCTGATTTGGAAGTGAAAACAGTTGAATGCCAAAAACTTGAAGGAGAAATAGTTTCTCTAAGGAAAGATCTTGAGAATGCTAGGAGGTAGTTAGAAAAGAATAAAAAATTTGATGAGAGCACCAACAAGTTGAATGGGATGTTAAGTAAGTAGAAACATCACAAGGATGTTACTGGTGTGGGTTTGTACAAGGATAGAGTTCCAAAGTAAAAAAAACACCAAGGAAGAAGATAGATTTGGGTCATCATGCTGCTGCTTTTGAAGAAAAGACATAAGATAAATTTATTGATGAAGGTAGAAGGACAAGTAGATCCTCAAGATCTCCACCTGTCAGGAAATACCGTTCAATAAGGTACAACTATTATCAATTTTATGGTTATTTCTATTCATGTTATGTTTATGGTCATAGAGCTAGATATTGTAGAATTCACTCAAGAAATGTCTTTGGATGGAATAAGGATAAGAGTTATTATAACTTATTAAATCAAAATTATAATAATGTATGTTATAAGTGTAATAATGTTGGTCACCTAGCAAGAAATTCTTGGATGTGTGAAAGACATGATCATGTAAGGAATGTCAATAAAATTTCTCACAAAATGTTTAGAAGAAACTATCTTTTCTTTGGTCAAGACTAGAATATTTTATGCTATAGATGCAATATGTTTGGGCACAAAGCACAATGATGTAGAATAAGGTTGATGAAACCATCTAGAGACTACATTTTCAAGAAAAAGAAAGAGAATGTCTTGAGCAAGGAAAATAAAGATCCTAAGTCAGTGCGGAGAAGAAAACAAAGTCAAAAAGAAGGAAAAACTAATCTTGTGCATACCACACAAGAGACATCACAAAGTGCCTGAAAGATCAACATGAGGTAAGGGAGAGAAGGTTATTGTTTTAGTCTTCAACCCCTAGAGAAGACAAGGAAGTTATGAGTAAGCTTATGCACAATGTAATAACAGTAAGTGCATTGCTATTTAAGATGGTGTTATTGTAGTTTCTTTGGTTGATTCTTGAGTTGATTCTTGTTTCTTTGGTTCATGATGCTATTCATGAGATAATTATTGTTTCACATATGTCAAGATGTTCATTCTTTTTGATCTATAATGGTGTTGGTACTGGTGCTTTGACACAATTTTTGAAATTTTTTCAAGGTCATATAATGTCTTTCTCTCATGAAAATTTGTTGGTGTAGTTGACAATTATATAAGGAAGAGCCAATAATACTAGGAATATCCAATGATTATAATGTCTGATAGTTGCATTGATCTTAAGGCCTTTGACAGTGGTATAAGCTTTGATTCAATGTCCAGTTTCTTGGTGTCTTCCATCATTATTGATGATCTCTTTCCCAGTGTTATGTTCTTGTGCCAAAGACTCAGTGATAAGATGGTAATCTCTCCTTGACTGCTCTGGTGATAGTGATATGTTGGGTGACACTATTTCTTGATAGTGCTATGATGACAGTCATATTCCTTGCTTAGTTCTTCTTTCCTTTGTTATGATATGCAAATTGACTCAATGGAATAGTGATAACATCTTTGCAATATCAAATCATGCATGTGATGCTTATGGGCTTGATTTACAAAAAATAGTGATTAGTTCAGTGTGATCTTGTATTTCTCAGCTCTGTGGTGATAATCAATACTTTGGAGATGTGGAGATGGAATGGTAATTGTAATGGAAGTAGTTGTGGTCAGTGGTAATTACAGTGGTCATTGATTTGACAACACTTGGAAATGTGGTCCTATGATAGATAACCCTTTGCTCTCTTGAATCTATTGGACATGTATGAACATTCTTGCCACTAGTCCATGTCTTTGGAGATAGTGAATATAGTTTGCTATGATTTACTCATTAGTATGATTTGGTGATTATCATGTTTTTAAGACCGTCTATCACCATTTCCATAATACAAAATGTATCATGCTTTATTGTAGTGATAAGAAAGTGGTGATAATCTAAGCTATGGCAGTGGTAAGATTCAACATAGTAGTGGAAAATTCTTGCTTGAACAACACTTGGCAACATTCAGTGGCTTGTAATTTTATCCTCTATGTGCACTGAACTCCTTTCTTGGATAGGTCTTGATACATACACAAATGCTGCTGATATTTGTTTCTGGAGTCTTTGTTTCTAAAGTGGTCTTTCTTGATAGATTTCATAGTGATAGTTGCTCATTAGATATAAACTTGATGTTTTTGATTGTGATAATAATGTGTTCTATATTGAAAAAAGTGTTTTTCATCATGTGGTTCTCTTATATTTTCTCAATAAACTCTATGAGGCTAGATGGCAAGTGATTACAAGTTACATGTTGATGGTTTTCTTGATTAAAATGCTCTAATAGTAGTTTGCAGTGCTTAATTTAATGATGAATGGTTTCTTGATCCATCTTTCTCAGACAATGATCTTTTTAGTTGCAAAAGTATGTTTATGGGGATTGCTGCTTTGAAATATAGCTCATATACTTGATAGTTTTGGTTGAAGAAATATTATACTTACTTGGTACTAATGATCTTCATTAGAATTGCTTCTCTTTTAATAGTACTTGTATCAAGGTGACAATGTACAGGTGTATCTTTTATGTTAGATATTTGTCATTTGTTTGCACATAGGGGCCTCAAGTTTCTTATCTAATATCTTTGATAAGTTTGTATTTTGCATGGTATCTTGTCTTATGTTAGTGGGAATACTTTGGCATTTCATTTTCTCTCCCACTATAAAATAAGTGCAATATAGCTAGTAATCAGTCTCTACCATGTTGATCAATGAGATGTGATTTCATGGTTTATAGTTGTGTAGATTGTATGATAATTGACACAGTGTTATTAATTAATTTTGGACAATGGTATTTATTCCTTATATACTTATAGGTGACTAATGTATGGATAAGTTGTAAAATGCACAATACATGCTCAGTATCAGTGATGACAATGATAGTGTTCTGGTTTTATGGATTTTGCTAGTGTTATTATGGCCTCCATGCTTGGCATCTCCTTTGATGTGCTTCCACTACAATTTTAGTAAAAAAATTACACTTTATTGATTTGACAAATACAATATAGGTGTATTTGATTGTTTTTGCTTCTATCATGAGCTCATTTGTAGGGGGAGTTTATCATTCCTTTATCAGGGAGAGAATTGCATTGAAAAGTTATTTTTAGCATCATTAGTTGATCTTTATTCTATTTTTTCTTGGCTATTTCAGATGCTCCTTAATTGATGATTACAGTTTTGGTACCACATGGTGCTGATTGAATCTTGAACCATGGGCTTCTTCATAGGGGGAGTAATTGTTTGGTTTAGAAGTATTCCTTTGTCATTGTTGTCTAAGGGGGATAAATTACCAGTGATGCAAGGTGAGTTGGATTTTATGGAGAGTTTGTAATCGTCATAGGGGGAGATGTTGACATCAATGCCAAAGGGGGATTTTGTTGGATTTGGAATAGTTTTTCATTGATGTCAAAGGTTGATGATGGGATGATAAAGTGATGTTGATAGTAGGCTGCTAAGTCAAAAATAATGATATTCATAAAAAACCATGAGTTGATTATTTGCACAAGCATCATGAGGTATAATGAAGTTCACATTATTGAAATAGAAAAAAGTGATGGTATTCATAATATTAAATCATAATATGTGGAAAGGGAACATTATCACGTTTTCATTATGAAGGTAGTCTCAAAGGTTTCCTTGCATTAGCATAAGCAATAATAAAGTGCTTTGGTTTTGAATGAGGTCTATTTGTTAAAGCTGACAAATGTTTTGTCATGGGCATATTATTTCATTCACATTATAGTATTTTGTTTGATATTGGAAAAGATACTTGGTCGGGTATATTGAAAAGTTAAGAGTTTGGAGTTTATGGTAGTAGACTTAGGGTTAATGCTTGTGAATTAAATAGCTTGGGTCAAGGCTTGGAAGAGAAGTGAATTTATAAGATTTTTTTGACAACGATGGCCATGGAAAGTTGGAAGATACAATGGTTTGTGCAGTTGAGATCCATAAGTTATTTTTCAGTTACATTTGGTCTTAAACAAAGGTTTGGTATTATTAGTTTTTGGTGGGTTCTTCATTGCTATATATTTTAGATGCTTGAGCCTGGCTTACGGTTAGAGAGTGCACTAAAAAAATTGAGAAAGCAAGAATCAATTTTTAGTTGTTTTATGCTCATTATGCTTTGAATGCAAAGGTTTCTCTCGAAACCCTAGTTTCATGAAAATGGGAATTTAAAAATGTTGTTACATTGTGAGTTGGAGATTTATATTTCTAGACTCTTTTTGTTTCAAATGTTATGATTACTTTGTTTTGTAAAGAGAGGTTTCTTTCAAAACCCTAAACTGCGGTTGGTTGATAATAATGTTGAAATCACATAGCCAGAGTTTATGAATTGCATTTACTATTGTTATCATGCTATAAGTAATTGATGAGAAAATTTGTAATGAGCAATGAGTGAACACTTTAACTGCAGATTGTAATTTATTATACATTCAGATTGTTGTGTCTCCAGTTAAAAATGAGACAAAAAATAAGTGTTATTCAGTAAAACAGAGGCGATACTTTGTATTTTTTTTTAGAATATTATTTTATACGAAATGTTGTTTTTTCTAGTGAGGCAGTTACTACCATGAAAGTCAATGAGGCTACCATGAATGCCAATGAGGCTGTGGTAACATGAAAAATCTAGTGAGGCTTTATTTTTTGATGAGGCAGTTGTGTTTTCCAGTGAGATAGGTGTATATGCCAATGAGGAATTTGTGTAGCCAATGAGGCTTTTCCAATGAGGCATATTGTGTAGCCAGTGAGGCTCTATAATCAGAGAAGTTTTATTAAGCCAATGAGGTATTTTATTGAGTGGTTTTTATCCCTATGATGGTTTTCCACTCATGAAAATATCATGTTATGGTTCTTTTGTGATCTATGTGGTTTTCATGATTCATGCAACTTAGACTTACAACTTCCTTTAAGTAATTTGTAACATTTGAGTTTTTCATGTGGTTTAAGAATCTCTTATTGACTATCACATTTGAAAACATATTTGAAATTGAACATTGCATGATTACAAAGAACTTATGTGTTTTGAAAAATAATTGATTTGAGTTTGGTTATTAAAACAATGATTCACCCCCCCTATCAGTGTTTTTTGTACTCCAACATTTAATGCACATTCAATTCACCCCCCCTCTCAGTTTTCCTCCGTGTCTAACACATAGAGCCATTGATGAACAATCAATGGAGGACACATAAAAGATGCAAAAAAAATACTTAAAGAAAACATGATGCAAATAAATAATACATGAAGAAAACACATGAAATACATGGAGAAAATACACTGAATACATAAAGAAAACACACCAAATACATGAATAAAAAATGCATAATACACACATAAAGAAAAAATAACACACACATGAAACAAAGAGAAAAAAAATTTAGTACACACAAACTAAAGATACATCAGTCTGTAAGGTTGTCTCAATTACCAAGCATCATCCATCGAACATACACATCTAAAATGTTAAAATGATGATAAATATAATCTATTGGCTAGAAAGCTATGTTATGCTAGGTGTCCATGTGATATGATGGTTTTCACAAGGATAGAAAGTTGTATTATGCTAGTTGACTCATGAAACACATGGCTCCACTAGAAATCAAGTTGTGTTATGCTAGGTGGCCATGTAAAAATTCTCTAGTTCATACACCAGTAAGCTCTATTATGCTAAATCCATGAAATTATTTTTCCAATCATGCTTCAAGGAGTGCATAAAAGTTTAACATCATAGGGGAGAATTTGATAACCATGGCTCAGGGGGTGTTATAAATAGAACTACCATAAATACTTGATATGTTGATTTTTTAAGGAAAAGAAGGGAAGAGGGAATCCTTGAAAAGAATAAACAATTCCCAAAACTAGTTATCCTTTCCCCCTAAGTGTAAATGCAAGGATAACCATGCTAAAGACTATCGCGATGATACTATAGATGAAATATGGTTGCACATAATATTTTACCACCATGAATGGCAATGAGAAAACACATGAAGCCACAAATTCCACATAGTGAGGAGTAACACCATACAAGAGAGATTTATTATGTAGAATGAATAGGTACATCAACACATGGAAGAGCACAACAATAAATAAGTTTTAATTTAGTGCTCAAGGCTTGATATTCATTGGTAGAATGACTATGCACTCAATGATATACATAGATATAACTATTTTTCTAAAATTTCTTACACATTGGAGGAGGAAGAGTAATCCAATGGGCTTTTATAATCCTCAAAAAAATAGTTTCTTTCTTCGATAAAGGATAAAGAGTAGGAGACAATTCCTTTCTCTTGTGAAGAAAAGTAAGATCGTATACCACAAGATTTTATAAATATAGTAGATTATGGAGGATGAGATATATATGAAGGAGAAGGTCGGAACCTTGAACCTCTTTTTGCAAGGCATGGTCCAGGCTTCACATAATCCTTAACTCCTTGTTCCATGTTCTCATTATATCTAATTTTGTGCAGAATTTTAAATCCAATCCCATAATGTTTTTCCAACTTACATGGAGGAGTCTTGTCTAAATAATTATGAGAAGAATTGATTCTCTTGCAAGAATGCAAATAATTTTTCGGTGTTGAAATGTTAAGGTTATACATCACCAATGCATGAGGGACAAAAGTTAAAGAGCCCCTATCACCATCATGGGATGATGTTTTTGGATTTATTGATGTAGAAGAAGATTGAACAAATGAAACACAAGAATATTTAGGTTTAGATTGTGAGATTATACATTCGCCTACAAAGGAGGATGTAAAATATAATGAATCCCAATCATCACCAAAATATGTACTTACAGATGAAGCATTATATTTATCCTTATTTAAATAGTTTGAGAAGAGGAATGATAAGATTGTGTTGAAAAATTCTTTGACTGTTTAGGCTTTGATGGTGAGATTTTATACTCCCCAATGGAAGTGGATGTAAAACCTAACAAACCCCAATCATCATCATCAAAGAGAACATTTATAGTATCATTATCATCAGAAGGAAATGGTTCCACTTTTGAAGATGGAATCAAAGTAATAAGAGAGTTGGAAATGTTATGCTCAAATTGGTCATATAATTTTTTTTGGATCCGCCTTAATTGTGTAAACCTTCTTATTATATTCATACTTCATCACATGGTGAAGAGTAGATGAGACTTCCTACATGGCATAAATCCATGGTCTACCAAGAAAAATATTTTATGAGAGGGTATCCAACATGACATGGATAAATTTAGGAAAAGTCACAAGTCCTACCTTAATGGGTAGTGTGATTGTTTGATGCAGATTGAAAATTAAGACCCCAAATCAAAGTGTTGATCTTCATAGCCACCTCATCGACCTCTTATCTATTACCCCAAAAAAATAATCAGGAAAATAAATAAACCCATTATTTTTTGAATTGCAAATCATTAAACATACATAGAAGTGCACAAAAAATTATTAACAAACCACTTTTTGAGAGTTCTTTTGAATACGAAAAAATATTCCAATTTCTCTAAAACTTGTACATTTGAAGTTCCCACCTTCATATACAAGAATACAAGTGGATATAATTTTATCTGCCCATAATACCATACTAAAAATTAAGCTGAAATCCCAAAAAAATCATTTTTCAACACTAGGTGTTGTAATAACTGAAAAATTGGGTTGAATGCTATCATATGGTTTAGGACATAGAGCACACCCACTTTCAAATTATTTCATTAAAGGATAACTCTAGAGATCTCAACCTAAGAGTAGAATAGAGGTAAGATATCTAAAATAAGGGTGTCCTAGGGGATGTTTGTAAACAAATGAGGGGTTCACCACCAAGCTAGGGCTTGGAAAAATGTATGAAATGCAAGATATAATAATTGAATTCAATGATGCAAGAAACTTCACTAAATGAACTATAAATGAAAATAATTCAGAACATAAACTAAAAAATTATAGAGGAGCACCTAGAAATCTAAGAGAGCTTGAATGGAGTCCTGAAATGTTGAATAACCTAAAATTTAGGCCTATTGGGACTCATTAGCCAATCTTGGTGAATCCGTCCCAAATAAGGGTTTTTGCATAGGAATAGATTTCTAGAAAAAGGGTATCCAATCTAGGTGAATGATTCCAATTAAGGTTTTTTGGAATTTCAAAGTCTAAATCTGGTCTTCAATGTATTCTCTTTCTATTCAACTTGTTTCTGGATCTAAAACCCTAATTTTAGACCTGTAGATGAACTTTTAGTGAAGATTACAACCTTGCAAATGAGGAGACAATTCCAACAACTTTCTCCAAGGTTTGTAACCTAATATTCAATGATCCTTCATGATCCAAGACACCTAGATCTACAATCATACATGCAAAGAGGAGAAAAACTTGTTGATTTTTAGTGAATAAGGGTTTGCCTTGGTCAAACCTTGTTTAGGTAATTAAACCAAATGATGAAACAATGAAACAAGGACATGAACAATGATACCTTGAATGATGGCTTGTAGATGATGTATTGTAAATTTTTAACTCAACATGAAATGGCCATGAAGGATGTAGATCTTGATCTTGGATCTTCAATGCTACATCACAACACTAGCTCAATAACATGTTTGATGCTTGATAACCTTGACATGATGATGGATCTTGGATTGCTGCAATAAATGATACAAAATCTGCCCTTGAATGTTCTTGTGAACTCAAACTTTCTATAAGGATGCTCATTCAGCTTGCTAAGTGTAAAATGAGTGAAAGAAACTTGTATTTATACTTAATTATGCAAGAATTCCCAAAATTACAATACTACAAACTGACACCAGATCTAGGAGGATAAATTCCCACCAAAAATTTGAATTAATTTTAATTTTGGGCCACACAAAACTCATTCACCTGAGGTGGTGAATGAGTCCCATTAGGCATAATTTATGGGACTATTTTTAAAAATTCTTAGAAAGATGTGAAACCAAGATTGAGACCCAAAAACCTAGGTGGACTCATTCGCCCAACGTGGTGAATGAGTTCCAGATCACTAAATCTGGGCCATACAACCTGAAAACACCTGAATTATAATTGGATATTGATTTGTGTCAAGATTATCCTAAAAAATATGCATTAAGTGAGGCTTGTGGATGAAAAATAAGGCCAATTAAGGCATAAAAAATCCCAGTTATTTATGAAAACCCTAGAAAAAGTGTGAAAGTGTGTTACAACATTTAAATAAGAAGTGATTTTAGTTAATTAATAAAAACTCAAAAGAGTGTGAAAATGTGTTACAAAAATTCAACAAGGTACCATTTTAAGTTCATTAGTTCATAAGGGCCCAAGACCTAATGTGAATTATAACACTAAATTAAAGAACTATTAAGCTCAATTAACAAGGAGGCCCCAAACAAGCAAGAAAAAGGGATACTTTTTTGTTGCCACATTTAGCCCCCACTTTAGTGAGAGGATGAACTTGCTTCAAATTCACACTGAAGTAGAGATTCAAGAGGGTTCCAAGTGCATCGATGTGAATGGTCTAGGATAACAAAGATTAAGGAGGTAACCAAGCCCCCAGGATCCAAGATCCTATGTCAACCTGACAGAAGAACAAAAGGACACACACAAGGTGTATGATATAGAATAAAAAAATATATGTGAACATACAATGTTAAAGAGGTGGATCAAGCCTCAACCGTTTGTCCAACACGATGTGGATCAGATCTAAGATTTTTTCCAAAATTTGCACGCTCACTTTGAGGCAACAAAACTTCAGGTTGTTCATTGGGTGAGTAATCCAAGAGGGTGAGACACATACACACATGGTTGGTATTTTCTCACCACACACATGGTTGGTATGTGCTCACCACACACACGGTTGGTATGTGATAACCACACACACACCTGAGTGGCTAAGGGAGAGTCATGCCCTTATTCAGCTTCCCATCAAACCATACGAAAGTTATACCTCCTGATAAATTTGATGAGGTTCCACACAATAATAATATTCGAGCTTCATGAGATAAGAAAAACTTCATATGCTTGGAGCTCATGAAAAAACAAGATGGAACCATAGGAAGGAAAAGTATGTTATGCAAGGTGGCCATATAACTGATGTTGTAAATGTGGAATGGTGTAAGGTATGTTTAAATGGATTTTTCTTATTTCATGCAAGGTCTCTTCTCAGGGGACATCGTGCCTAATGTCTCCAAGAGAGGAAAATTCAAAGAAATATCACCCTCTTGGAGGAAATCAAACCCAGTGACACCACCAAGAAAAGGACACATCACAAGAATAAATAAAATCACACAATGAAACATGAGTTTCGATGTATTCCCCCACTTTAAAGCAGTTGTGAGAAATTACTTTAAAGTAGAAGAAGACATGAGAGGTTATTAAGAAAGAACTATGCCAAGTCATATGTTTCCAAATCAAACTACATCATGAATAAGTATGTCACATGTGAGCCAAATTAATACATTTCATCCACATCCCAAGATTTCTCTTATATGTACATGAAAGGTGATCAACTAGCCAAAAGAGACATCGACAAGTGACATTCGAGGAGAAGGATACCTAACCCATTGCCCCCACTTAGTGCAAGACAAGGATGAGCTGAATAGAATGAATGTAAGTATCAATTAGAGGAATTAGGTGATCTTCAACACAAGGAAGAGAACCACACTCCTTGAGATGTTGAATTCAATTACTCAAAGCCTTACATTCATTAGTAGAATGACCATGAACTCAATGGTATGCAAAAAATGAACTCTTGTGGTAAAATTTATTTCGTATTCTTGGAGGGAGGGATATGAATTAATCTTGGAGGAGTCTAGACAAGATACCTTCTTGATCCAAAGTAGATGATGTTTCTTTATTTTGTGAAAAATAAATATCTTGCTTAGTATTAGGTTTCATACTTACACAAGATTCTTTGGGTTGTGAGATTCTTTTCTCTCCTTTATAGGAGGGTGTAAAAGCTAATGAGTTCAAATCATTAGTGTTTTGCGATATGAAATTTATGTTAAGTGGAGATCTCTTTGTCTCTTTTATTTCTTTCAAAGGAAAAAAATCAAGACCACTAGTGTCTATTATTTCAGGATGCACTAATGTTAAATTTGGATTAGAGGGGTCTTTTGAGATAGTGTTGATATTGAGTGAAGGATTATTTGATGGTTTGATTTATATCAAAGGACAATAACCAATACCATGAGTTATTTTTTGTGTGTGAGGCTCTATAGGGACACAAATACCTTGTTCTCTAGAACCACATCTTTTACCACTATATCGAAGTTGTTTCATAAGTTCATAACCTTTTCCATAAAGAATTTTCATTTCTTTTGGATTAGGTGGTTGCTCATAATTAAGTTCATAATTTTTTTTTGTGTAGTTTGTTGTCTTTTTTTCTAAAGTGGTTGAGGTGGATGCTTTTGAGGGGTCTACTAAATTTTGTGTTGACATTACCACTTTTTCTTTTCCCTTTTCAGGATCTTTGTTTATGATCTCATATTCACCCATGAATGATGTGAAATCTAAGGAATAGATTTGACTCTTTTTCCATCTCTTGTTTCTCTTCATTTATAGGTTCTATGTTCGAAGTTGGAATTAGTGTGTTTAGAGGATTTTTCATTCCTTTTTCAACTTGTAAGCAACTTTCAGGATCAGGGTCTATTTCAACTTGGTATACTTTATTGTTATAGACATATTTCATGATATGATAAAGAGTTGAAGGCATCACATGCATCTCATGGATCCAAGGTCTTCCTAAAAGAAGATTGTATGAAAGATCATGAGGAATAACATGAATAGGAGTTTGTAAGGTAGCCTTTCCAACTATAATAAGCAAAGTAATCATGCCAAGCAATTGATTTCCTATTTTGTGAAATCCTCAAATTGATAAAGAATCAGATTCAATTCTTGATTTGCCCACACCAAGTCTATCTAAAAGTTCCAGACTACACACATTCAAAGCTAAGCCATTATCAACAGGGGTTCGCTTTATTCCCATCCTATTGAATCTAGCTATTATCATGAAGGCATCATTTTTCTTTCTTATTTCCAAAGGGGGGAGCTCATGTTGATAAAAAGTAATGTCTACATTATTCAAAGTTATGGCTTTAATTTAGGTTGCCACATCATTTTAATGCACATTAGGAATGATAGGAACATGTTGTAAAGAACTTTGAATTATATTGTGATAATGAGGGGAGGCTTGAATAAGGTGCCATAATGATACCTTAGAACGAGCATTCTTTAGTTGTTCAACAAGATCATACTCCTTTCCACTTTGTGGAGGAAAATGAGGGGGACCTAGTAAGATATGGTTAGGCAATGGGAGGAATTTTGAAGGTATTTTTCTTGGTTGTGGATTTTTTATAGTGTTATATGTACGAGAAATGGTATTATGACTCGATTGCTGAAAAACATTATTTTTAGGTGGGTAAAGGATACATTCGGGTTTGTTTTGAGTTTGGGGTTTGTGGGAAGGTGGGTAAAGGATGAGTTGAGGTGGAATAATATTAACATCCATTATTGAAGGAGAGTCTAATATTACTTCATCATCTTCATCTAAGAAAACAATATCACTATTGTCAATGTTATCATATTCTTGCACCACGATATCCTCCCTAGGAGGAGAGCTTTTAGGAGAACTGCAAACTAGATGTTCATGACATTCAGAGGCTGGTTATTCTAAAATGACTTCATCACAATTAGGGGAATGATCAATGGAATTCTCTAGGAGGAGAGAGGAAAATAGGATTCTTGTGACTTTTTTTATCTTCTAACACTAAAATATCTTCTTCACAACTAGCATAGATATTAGGAGAAGGATAAATGTGATCATACTGATTGGCCATGATTTCATTCTTGTTTTCTAGGGTCGCGCTCTCTTGTGCCATAACTTCTACCCTAGTAGGAGAGATTTTAGGAGAGAGGCAAACAAAGGTTTCATCACTCTCTGTTGTTATTTTTTGTAAAGTAACTTCATCACTAATAAGGGAGGCATCAAAAAGAAGTACTACTATGATTTTCATGCTTACGAATGATTGGATGCTTTTGTTCGAATAGGTCTCTCAAATTTTAGGGACATTAGGAAGGAGAGAGATAATGTTATCACTTTTAATCCACATTTCCTCCTGATAAATGTGTTTTTCATGATCATTCATGATTGTATCCTCTTTTACCAAATAATTCTTACAAATTAGGGAGGTGTTGAGAGGTGAATTTAGACTAAGTAGTGGTGATGATCTCATCTTATTGTGTCATAATATATTTCCAAGAGGGAGGAGGAGAGAGAAAATTAATACTTTCATGATCCTCAATGATTGTATCTTCTTTCACCAATATACCATCATCACTAGTAGGAGAGGTATCAAGAGAAAAACAATTATGGTTTTCATTATTGTCTATGCTTGTATCTTCTTGTATCATACCATCCTCACCAATGGGATAGGTAATAGGGTTTGATATAGGCAATGTAATATTAAGGATTATGTCAATGGTTTGATCCGCTTGTTCTAATATGTTCTCATAACTATGAAAGATGGTAGAAGGATGACTAACATGTTTCTTAATGGCCTCATTGTTGTACTATAAATTGAACTCATAAGAGGGGATGTTGTACTTATGCAATTCATTTTTAACAATATCAAAGCCACATCTCTTGAAAGAAAACATGTTAACATGGAAACATAAAGAAAGTGAAATGGTTAAATGCAATTTTTAGATTTGAAACAAGGTACTTTGCTGATTACACTATACAATTTTTTTTAAATGAGATGTAAATGAAAATTTGGAATAGTGAAATGCATGAAATGAACCAATTTAAGCTAGATTTAGTGAAATGCATGTAATAGAAACTTAGCCAACTGAAAAAGATAACTAATAGAAGCAAACAAAAGTGTAGAAACAAGGTTTTTAGTGCTATAAAAGGTAGTTTTTGATGTGCACTAGGACTGATTCGTCCAGAGGGGTGTATGAGTCCCATTAAGATTTATTTTTTTTGCATAATTTTCAATAAATTTTAAGTGATTTTTATGCTTTTTGGTTTGTATCATAGTAGACTAAATACAATTTTCATATGATTTGAGATGCAAAAATGTAGCCTATATGCACTTTCACTAATGCAAAATTTAGAAACCCTAGAATGTCAATTAATTAATGCAAAACCTAATGCAAAGCTAATGCAAGATAGATCTAGGATGAAAATGCACTCCAAATCAGAATTATGATGTTCTAAATGTAGGTTCACCAAAATGGAATAACTAAATAATTGGGTTGAATGCTATCGTATGGTTTAGGACATAGAACACACCCACTTTCCAATTATTTCATTAAAGGATAACCCTAGAGATCTCAACCCAAGAGTAGAATAGAGGTAAGAGATCTGAAATTAGGGTTTCCTAGGGGTTGTTTGTAAACTAATGAAGGGTTCACCACTAAGACAGGGCTTGGAAAAATGTATGAAATGCAAGATCTAATAATTGAACTCAATGATGTAATAAACTTCTCTAAATGAACTCTAAATGCAAATAAATCAGAACAACAAACTGGAAAAGTATAAAGGAGCACCTAGAAATTTGAGAGAGCTTGAATAGAGTCCTAAAATTTTGAATAACCTAAAATTTAGGCTTGTTGGGACTCATTCACCAATTTGGTAAAATCAATCCTAGACCAGGGTTTTCACATAGGAATATGTTTCTAGAAAAATAGTATCTGAAACTGCAAAAATCTCAAAATTGACCTAAACTGGGACTCATTCACCAATATGGGTGAATGATTCCAATTAGGTTTTTCTGGAATTTAAAAGTTTGAATATGGTCTTCAATGTTTTCTCTTTCTATTCCACTTTTTTTCTGGATCTAAAACCCTTATTTCAGACCTATATATGACCTTTTAGTGAAGATTATAACCTTGCAAATGAGGAGACAATTCCAACAACTTTCTCCAAGCTTGTAACCTAATATTCAATGATCCTTCATGCTCCAAGACACCTAGATCTACAATCACACATGTAAAGAGGAGACATTTTTTTGGATTGTTTGAATAGGGGTTTGCCTTGGTCAAACCCCATTTAGGAAATTAAACCAAATGATGAAAAAATGAAACAAGGACATGAAACATGAAAAATGATACCTTGAATAATGCCTTGTAGATGATGTCTTGTAAATTTACAACTGAACATGAAATGGGCATGAAGGATGTTGATCTTGATCTTGATCTTGACAATAGGTGTACAAGAATGCTTGATCTTGGATCTTCAATGCTACATCACAACACTATCTCAATAACATGTTTGATGATTGATAACCTTGACATGATGATGGATCTTGGATTTCTGAAATAATTGATGTAAAATTCTAGCCTTGAATGCTCTTGTGAACTCAAACTTGCTATAAGGATGCTCATTCAAATTTCTAGGTGTAAAATGAGTGAAAGAAACTTGTATTTTTACTTAATTATGCAAGAATTCCAAAAATTACAACACTACAAGTTGACATCAGATCTAGGAGGATAAAATCCAGCTAAAATTTTGAATTAATTTTAATTTTGGGCCAGATGGGACTCATTCACCCAAGCTGACAAATGAGTCCCATAAGGCATAATTTATGGGACCATTTTCAAAAATGCTTAGAAAGGTGTGAAATCAAGATTTAGACCAAAAAACCTAGGTGGGACTCATTCGCCCAAGGTAGTGAATGAGTCCCAGATCACTAAATCTGGTCCATACAACTTGAAAACAATTGAATTATTATTGGGTATTGATTTGTGTTAGGATTATCCTTGAAAATATGCATTAAATGAGGTTTGTGGATGCAAAATAAGGCCAATTAAGGAATACAGAAGCCCAATTATCTATCAAAACCTTAGAAAAGTGTAAAAATGTGGTGCAACACTTTAAATAAGGCACGATTAAGGTTTAGTAGGTTTAGTTAATTAATAAAGCCTCAAAAAAGTGTGAAAGTGTGTTACAACACTTTAGCAAGGTACCATTTTAATTTCAGTAGTTCACAAGGGCCCAAGACCTAATGTGAATTACAAAAGTAAATCAAGGCACTCTTAAACTCAGTTAACAAGGAGGGCCCAAACAAGAAAGAAAAAGGGATACTTTTTTCATTGTCACAGGTGTTTTGACCCCTTCTTGCAATTTTTTAAATTTTAACCCTTTTGTCAATTTCTTTGTTCTTACATCCTCTTCAATCTGCATTTTCTTCCCTTATTTGAATCTCTTTTTATTTCCTATTACTGCATCCAATTTTATTCCACCTACGAGTATTCCTTACTCTACACAATATTCTCTACACAATATTCTCTCTGCAAATATTAGCTCACATCACTCTAAATAATTTTTTCTTACTCTTGTGCATCCCTTCATACTTCTCTATGGTTGCATGCAATTTTTTTTTTCTCCAACATTCTCTTAATTGTCTCTAAGTTGTGTGACAATCTTCCTTTGATTATTCCCTTTCACTTCAAGTGTGACCCCCCTCTATCGATTTCCAATTTATTGGGTATCTATTCAATGTTTATTTGGATTCTCTCTTTTTACTATGTCCTTTTCTTCACTTGGAAGCCTCAATTCCTTCCTACTCTATACCTAATCACACCTCTCACAACCCCCTCCTTCTTGGCTGCACTTCACTTGTTTTTTTTAAGTATTTTTTTATTTGATATTCTCCTTTGTTTCCCCTATGCAACCCTTCCCCTTCCATTCTTTTTTTCTCTTTTCTAATTTTTTCTCTACACAATTTATCTGGTTTCCTCCTCATCTTCTATAGATGTAAACCCTTTCATTTCCCACATTGAAATTGAGATTTGCTTGTAATACAATAAAAATCAACAATTATTTACTTTTGACAAAGCCAATTTTAAATCAAACCATAGGAAGAGTTTACACCTAGAAAAATAAAAACTAATAATGAATCAATTGGAAACCAATTTAAACTCATTCCATTGAACCATCAACTGAAAATTATAAATCACAAGATAACATTTTGTCAAATGAAATGACAATATTGTCCTAAATTTTGTTGCAACCGATCATGAACCAAAATTTAAATTAAACTTCAAAATTGATCACAACTCCAAAAATACAACATTAAACTAAAATCAGACCAAAAGAAAAAAATCAAAATAAAATATTTTTTAGTGATGTGGATCTCCAATTCACCCAAATACTCTTGAATCAGACATTCACCATACTCCTTCGCCAAATCTTCCCTTTGTTGACATATCCCTTGGTGAAATTTCTTCCACCATGAGTTGAATTCTCTTACCAATTACATCTTCCTCTCATTCTTCTTCCTGTAGGATTCAACCCACCATGAACCATCCATCTCCATCCAAATATTATTTCCTTCTCTTCATTTTTGGGATTTATCCCACCATTTCTTGACCACCTCTACCAAATTCCACTCTCATCTTCCTCCTTTGTGGGAATTAACCCCCCCATAATCCATCCTTCTCCTCCAAGAACATTGTTCATCTTCAACCTATCTTTTTTCCATACCAACATAATGGATTCTTTCGAGTTGCAACTCAACCCTCAACACCTCCATGCTTTCCTCTTCTAATTTTTTAAAATTTAAATTGATACGATACTTCATTATTGCAAAAATCATGTTTTACCTTTTCTGCTACAATTTTCCCTCTTTCACTTTTAGCTCCAGCACTTAAGTTTCCTTCACCATTCATCACCACCATCCCCTTCATTTCCTCAAAAGGACTCACCATTTTTGCAACTCGTTTCCCTCATTTAAGGTTTACATCTTCATCTTTCCTCTCCAACACTGCTACCAATTTTGTTTTTCTCTCCTTTTCCATGCCTCCAACTAGAGATGCTCTTCTCACTTCATTCTCCTCTTGGTCATCCTTTTGTACAAGGATATCATCAAGCCTCACTATTGAAACCTATTCCATGCTTTCATCTTGCACACTTGGGCGGGTTTATCCCACATATTCACCTCTCGAAACCTTCATCAAAGCACTACAAAATTGTCACTTATTTTTTCCACACTCAAGGGAATCCAATCTTACCTAGATTCTCGCTATATCTTCATTAAAAAATTTAGTAAACCTACTTTCGCATTGTTCTACAAATAAAATTCTTACTGGTCTCTTCATGGCCCATATCATCCTCTTCCTGGAAGACATCTTTCTCACACTCTTAATTTATAATATTTGCAACTTGCACACATATATTTTAGAGACAATTCTCTCTATACTCATGTGTGATCCATGCAAAAAAATCACACTCACATAACTATCATCTACCCAACAAAGAATTTGGAAGATTCTCCTTTCAAACCCCCTCTACCCACTTTCTCTCAGTGGAGGAAATTTACACCTTCTACCCAAATTTATCTTTGCTAGAGGATAGCCAACCACTTCACTTACAAAACCAACTCAATCTACAGTTGCAAAAGAAAATTAATTTTTATTTCACACAAGACTCATTTTAGCACATTTTCTAGCGAGAAATTATTCTCTATTATCACCAATTATATTAAACTTCCTCAACCTATATTTTCCACAACAAGCTTAAACCTTTATTTGATACAAAATGATGCAGATCAAAAATCAAGACCTTGAATCAGAGTGTTGATCTTCACAACCACCTCACCAGTATATTATCTATTCAATCGAAAAAAGAATAATTAGGCATTCAAAAAAATCTAGAAAATTTTGAATTACAAATCATTAAACATACACATAAGTGCACATAAAACTATTGACATACCACTTTTCATAGTTTATTTTGAATATGCAAAACACTTCCAATTTCTCTAAAATAAATTTACATTTGAAGTTCCCACCTTCATCTACAATAATAAAAGTGGATAAAATTTTATCTACCCATAATACCATACTAAAAATTAATCCAAAATCCTAGAAAAATCATTTCTTAACATAAGGTGTTTCAACCCCTTTTGTAATTTTTTTTAATTTTTATCTTTTTCTCAATTTATTTGTTTTGACATCCTCTTCAATCTGTATTTTATTCCCTTATTTAAATCTCTATTTTATCTCCCTACCATGCAATTTTTTCCACCTATGTGTATTCCTTACTCTGCACAATATCCTCTCTACAAATATTAGCTCACATCACTCTAAACAATTTTTGTTTACTCCTGTGCACCCCTTCATACTTCTCTATGGTTGCATGAAATTTTTATTTTATCCAACACTCACTCCATTTTTGATTTTTATGCCCATTCACTTTAGTCTTGAACCCCCGCTATCAATATCCAATTTATTGGGTATTTATTCAATGCTTATTTTGTTTCTCTCTTTTTCACTATGTCCTTGTCTCCACTTAGTAGCCTCAATTCCTTCCTGTTTTGTACCTACTCACACCTCACATGAACCTCTCCCTCTTCTTGGCTGCACTTCTCTTGTTTTTTTTGTGAAATTATTTTTTTAATTTGTTATTCTTCTCTATTTCCTCTACACAACCCTTCCCCTTTCATTCTTTTTTTTGGTTTTTTCTCTTTTCAAAACTTCTCTCTACACAATTTATCTAGCTACCTCATCATTTTCTACAGATGTAACCCCTTTCATTTCTCACAATTAAATTGATATTTACATGTAATACAATAAAAATAAAAAATTACTTATTTTCGATGAAGCCAATTTTAAATCAAACCACAGGAAGCACTTACACCTGAAAAAATACAAACTAATAATAGATCAACTAGAAACCAATTTGAATTCATTCTAATGTACCATCAATTGGAAATTATAAATCGCAAGATAGTATTTTGTCAAATGAAATGACAATAATGTCCCTCAATTCTATTGCAACTGATCATGAACCAAAATTTAAATTGAACTTCAAAATTGATCACAACTCCAAAAATGTACCATTAAATTGAAATCAAACCAAAAAAAAAAAATCAAATTGAAATATTTGTTTGGTGATGTGGAATACCAATTTACCCAAATACTCCTTGTCTTGAATGGTTGTCTACCAACATTATTGAAGCCATGAATGAAAATCTTATTGGGTTCTATGGTATTCTATTCCACATCAATTTTATGTAAAAGTTCAAGCTACAAACATTAAGATGATCCATTGTCAATAATAATTTGTCTAACCCCAAGTTTTTTTAGAGGATCAGGTTTCTTTTGAATTTTAGGAGGGATTAATTCATGTTGAGGGAATGTATTATTCTATTTTTTTGCATTCATTCTATCTAACAAGGCTGATACTATTAGGAAATTTTCATTTTTTCCACCTTGCATAATGTTATAATGTAATATTTATCAAATTTTTATGTTGTGCACCTAGGGAATCTAGGGGTGCACGCATCACATGGGTCTAGCATTCTTGGGCCCACTTTATGTGTTGTATGTAACATTGGTTTAAATACTTAATATGGTGTTACACATGGGAAAAATATTTAATATTGGGAAAACTTAGTACCAATATTAAATGAGGATTTAATGGTTTTATAAGCTCATGGTATTAGTCACATGGTTTTATGTAATACCACTTGGTTATTTTGTGGTAGCTTATTTCTATAAAAGTAAACACATGGGTACTTGTATATGGTTGGCTTGTTGGATATTTTGGCTAAGGGGTTGAGAGAATCTCTTGTTAGCATTTGTGAGGGTTGAATGGGATGTGTGGTTACATTCTTGTTCACATGGAGTTCTTGTAGAGGGATTGATGTTTCAAAGGTATTCATGGAGAGCTCTAAAGATGCATTGTAATCTTTATTACCGAATAATACATGAGTGATGGATACTTTTGGAGGCTGGTTTTTCCCTCTTAAGGGTTTTCCCAAGGTATATCTTGTGTCATATTTGATGGTATGTTGTCAATTCTTTTGCATATGGATTATGAATACTTGTTTGCATAGATTTATCTATTTGGGTTATGTGGAAATTATCTTGGTTAGATGCATATTTACTTTCAACTACATCATTTGGTTTAACAAAATATGATGCAATAATCTTCTACAAAGCCTCTTGAGAATACCATGGTAGGTGGGTGAAGTTTGAATTAAATCCCAAAGATAGATCTTAGTTAGAGTATTATGAACTTTCTCTAGAAAGTCATACTCTTTCTCGCTATGTTGAGGAAGACGAGGTGTGAGGGTAAGATATGGTTGAGGAAATCGAATTGAGGTTGGAATTTTCCTTTTTTTTTTATTACTTTGAGTGTTATATCTATGAGAAACTACATGATAAGTTGGTTGTTATAACAAATATTGGTGCACATGATCACTTTGAGTGAGTTGTTTTGTAAATTTTAGGATATTTGAAAGAGGTTTAAATAGGTTTTGATAGAGGTCTAATGATGAGGGAAGACATAGTTTAATGGAGAGGCACATGAGGAGGGTGTATAATTAGTTGTGGGTTTACAGTTTCAATTGAGTTGACTATTTTTTGACAATGTTATCAATGGAGTATTAATGGTTGTATCCTCTTGCATTGAGATATCCTAACATGTAGTGGAATATTGGGAGAGGGGAAACATGAGTCTCATGATTATCAATGATTTCATCCTCTTGTGCCATGATAGCCTCACAAGTAGGGGAGATATTGAGAAAGGGACTAACATGAGTTTTATGATTATCAATCATTACATCCTCTTGTGCCAAGATATCCTCACAAGTAAGAGATATATTGGGGGACGGAAAAACATAACTACTTGAAGAATGAAGATTATGTAAAGTGATGTTAATAAATGTATCAATGATTTTATTCCTTTTGTACCACTATGTTCTCATAGATAGGAGAAATATTAGTAAGTCAAAGGTTGACATATATCCCTTTTGATGGCATGGAATGAGGTTTAGAGAAGTGCCCCAATTTTTTTTAGACAAGTCAATTTTTTCTATATCAAAAGAGGATTTTTGAAAAGAAAACATATTGTTATGTCATTTTTTTAGGGGCAATGCATTTTTTTTTTAGAAATTTCAAGACCAGCTGTCAAAAACATGAGCTAGATCTAAAAAAAGGCCACATACAAGGTTTTCCACAAAAAATGATAACAAACTCATTGGATAGGGGAGTTGGCACCCTAGACTAGAGAGGTAGGGTATTACTAATATTAGAATCTGGAAACCAACTATAGTGTCTAAGGGTCTATTATTGCATAGGTTCAAGTTTGAAAGCAAATAGATTGTTGGAAATCTAAGAAAACATAATATGTCTATGTGAAGAACACACATGAATAAAATTTTATGTTTTTTAAAGAAATACAATATATCCAAATGATAAGTTTCAAATTTTAAAATACTACATAATTAACTGAATTTAGATCCTAAAAGAGAAAAAAAAATAATACTTTTTTATCCTTTGAAATGAAAACACGATGCAATTTTTCACTAAAATATTTATGCATAAGTGTCAAACTAAAGCGACCTAATATTGCAATTAGATTTCTCAATGAAATAACTCAGACCTAATCCCTAAATAGATCTGAAATTATACAATTAGATTCACAATATTTCACAATTTGGATCTCAATTGAATTCACCAAGTTCCTTAATGTTTTATCACCAAATAGAGAAAATACTTAATTTTGAAAATGAAACAAATGTACAAATTAGCAACAAGATCTTCAAAACCTAGATTTTGAATCAATTTTCAAAATTTATGCTATAAAATTGTAAAATTATAAGTGTAGGATATGTTGGATTCACAAAAATGTAGAGTAGGAAAAGTGATCCTAGATCCAACTAGATTAGCTAGGATTAACTTCTTTTCACTTTGAATCCACATTTAAATAGAAACCAACAGGGTTTTAATGATTGGCTTGCAACCACAATGGATAGCCAATCTCCTAGGGCTTGTATTATCTTGAGTTACAAAGATGATACGTTTTATTTTTGTTTTAACAAACCTATTTGACATAAAACCCTAGTTATGAAAATGTATTTTATCGCATAAATGAAATCAAAATTAACATAATAGTTGTAGATATGCAAGGGAGATACAAAGAGGAACATGTGACTGAAATTTGATCCTAAATTACAGGGATAAGGGTGTGAGCTCCCTAGACTGAAGAAATTTCCTTTCTTGAATCTCCCAATCTTCTTGTGTTACAACCTACATTGTGTTTCCTATGACTGGTTCTTGATAAAATTTCTATATATGTCAAGTACACACATACAAAGAGGTAAAAAATTTGTTGTATAGGGGCTCTCCTAAGTTAGACCTCGTTTTGGTATTTCTACCTCCACGTACAACAAATGATGATGATAGAAAGGACATGCCCTAAGTTGGGTAGAGGCAAATCAACAATAATAATTGACTGAAATTAAATGATAAATGATAATGTTACCTTGGTATGAAATCCTTGATGAAGTGATGCCACATCACAAGTTGCCACAAAATTTTGTTGTTTGATGCTTGGATTTCTTGATAGACTTGCACAAGGTTAGCCCATAAAATACAATAGATTGTTGTAGCTAGAATCTATAGGTTAACTCATACATCTTCATAAAAATGACATGATTGGTCATAATAGCTCCGTGTTCATAATTGTTTCCTTCTTCCTAATTTCTTGCAAGCATGATCTTGATTGATGAAAGCATTGTAATAATACTGCTATTTCCCTTGAATTTACCTTGACTGATTATAGGATGCTCAATTGTAATTCCCAAATTGCTAACTCTTTCCTTAGGATTTCAAATGGTGAAAAATACTTTCATTTATATACATTTCTTTAATTCTTGCTAAATTAATTTTTGACAAATGACAAATGAAATTGTATTCTTAAATGTTAAAATAATTACAATGAAATATTTAAATTGAGGCCAAAATATGATAGATAGGGGTGCTAGTGCCCTAGTCCAAACCTATTTTGGGGCATTAACTAAATATTGAATAGTAATTCCCAATTTACTTTTGATTATCTAGAGATGACCATAAAATGAAAAATTTAATAACACCATTGGGTCTAATCACATAGGGGGACCTAAATCTAGTGTGAAATTGTTAGGGTGACAATTTATGATGCTACACATTTGTTGTAGTGAGTTACTTTTAGTGATTACTTTATGCTCAATGGATAAAGTTGTAGTGTAGGAAAATGCATACCCTTGCATTTTCACACTTTTTTGGTCCAACATTTCTTTGTCTATCATTATTTATGTCTTAATTGGTCCTATTCTGCATCCACAAGCCTAATAAGTCACATCTTTTTATGGCTAATCTCGACAAACATTATAGGATAAATGATAATTTAATGATTTTGGTTGTCTATCACTAATTTTTGGGTTAGGACTAAGACACCACCTAGGGTTTCTTTGTCATCCAAAGATCTTGGGACAATGATTTCAAATGCACCTTAAAGAGGCCCCTTTTTTGAGTTTTTGCCCCAAGTTTCAAGCCTCGAGACTAAGACACCACCTAGGGCATCTTAGTCCCCCTCAAGTTATTTGCGGGATTTAATTTCAAATCTTTGTAAGATTTGGCCTCTTTTAATTAATGAATTCATATTTCATCTTGTTGTGGTGTAATTTCAAAATATTATGCATGGATAAGTATAAATACAAGGTTATATAACTCATTTTCATCCTAAGCATTCATGACATCATCTAGCAAGTTGAATGAACATTCTTAATAACAAGTTTGAGTTCACAAGAGCATTCAAGAGCGATCTATCAAGCATTTGGAGCCATCATCAAGATTCAAGCATCGTGTCAAAGATTTTCTTGCATCATGTGTGTTTTGGGGCTAACATTTATGATTAAGGGTTTTGATTCAAGAAAGCAGTTCAAGCCAAGATCTATCAAGAATTCATTTGATTCAAGATCTAAATCCAAGCTATCCATTTCACACCAGTTTGTAGATTTCATAACAAAGGTTTGGTGAGTTGCAACATAGCACTTTGTTCAATCATAATTTTCCTTCATTATCTCATTTTATTCCAATATTTGACAAAGGAAAATCCCAATTTACTAACAATCTACAAGTTTTTCCTCTCTTACATGTTTATGTTGCAAATTTAGGTTGAAGATAATTTGAAGTGAAAATTTATAAAGTTGCAAAGTTGTCATCCTCATGAAAAGTCACCTATAGGCTAGATCCGGTGGTTTCAGGACCTAAGATATGAGAAGAAGGAAGTGCAAACATTAAGCCTCAAGATCACATTCATAGATTGTTGGAGTGAAATTACACTGAGAGTGGGGTCGTGAATCAGTGTTTATACCTTCTTAAAAAAATTTAAACTGAAACTGAAAAGAGACATACATATGTTCTCATTTTAATGATAGTGTCATTCATGTGATCGAATGCAATCATACATATTGAAAATGAGTAATGTAACATTGCATTTTAAAGTGGTAAGGTACTGAAAAAAAAGAGACACAAAGAAACAAGATATGCCGAGTGGAAAACCCTCCTGGGGTAGAAAAACCACTCCTAAACCTGCTGCCTTTTTCAGGCTTTCATTTCTATAATTTATTTTGACAAAGCCTCAAAGGCTGAATTCTGAGCACCAACCCCTTTGTTTAGAGACACCAATCTCTCTATTTAGAGACACCAATCTCAAGGAGCACCAACCCCTTTCCTGATTTTAATAGAACATACAATAGTATAGAGGATCTCTCTGTTTCACTTGATTTCTATCAAGTGCCTCTTGACAAACAAAACATAGAATTTTCAAAAGTCAGAAATGACTCTTCAGAATTCCATGCATTATCTAATCTCGATACATCTTGAGGATAATCCTATCTTCGTTACAATATAGTCTCATCAAACTATTTTACAATTATTCATACTTTCTTCCTTTTTCACCCTTTTTTATTTTCAATGTTTTCCCATACAGAAAACTACCAATCTGAATACACACTGTGTTTTCCAATTTTTCAGCGTCAAAGAACAAATAGAATTCCAGAGCCCTTTATAGTAATACCCCTATTTTTCATTTTTGGTATTCTAACATCATTGAACCCTAAACCATTGGTTTTTCCTTTTTAAAAAAAATGACATTACTCTTCAGAAGTATTACAACTATTACTCAAAAAATTTTACATACCAGAAGGTTATTGCAAGGTTGTATTTGAGGTTTCATAATAACTGTCAGAGCAGATATGATGTAACAGTGATCACACGAGAGAGATTTTTTCTTTCTGTTGAAGATAGGATAACAATGACCAAGAATAGAAGAGTGACTGAGCATGTCTTCACCAGAAGCCTGTACATGTAGAGCTTAAACAAAAATGACATAAGATCTATAATAAACCAATTCTTCAACTGCCATGTAGAAGCAAAATGCTTATTCCTTATTAGCCTTATCAGAGAAGGTAATGGTTCTGTAAAGATAAAATAGATGAATATCTATAAGGACCAAAAAAGAATTTTCATAAGCGATTTACCAGAACCATAGAGTAGCTAAGCAACCCGAGCCACATTTCTATTTTGAGTATTCACCCGATGCCAAGAACCTGACAAGAGAAACGACCATAGTGATGGTCTTTCAAGATTCTCCATTCGCTGTCCAAGAGTTGCAGAAAAATAATAGTCGAATTCATAGTGAAACGGTCGAGAGAGAGATTCCATGGAGGTGACAAGATTAAGGTTTCAAACCCTCGAACAACAGCATAATGATTTGCCCTAATTTCCATATGAAATCCTTTGCAAAAAAAAGATAGATTTTGGAGTCCAAGAGGACTAACATTAAACATTCGAGATCACATAACATACTTGGAAATCGAGAAAGATATGACATTTTATGCCTTATCGCACTGTCGTGGCTTCCATTTTACCATCCTTCAGTACTGTAGTAACAAGCTTTCAAACTGCTAACAGTTTCACTATGTTACCGTGGTTCCCTTTCTTTCTACTTGCGGTATGGCGGTAGTGGTTTACTAACCGCTAGCATCTTCCACCGCGTTACCACAGTTAACATTTTGACAGCCTGCGATATAGTGGTAACTGTCTGGCTCATCCTTGGTGGTTACCACCATGTTACCACGGCTTCCTTCCTGACTGCCCGCGGTATATCGGTAACAGTCTTGTTAGCCGCTAGCGGTTTACACTGTGTTACCTCAGCTGGCTTTCTGACAGCTCGTGGTATAGCGGTAACTGTCTTGCTAGCCGCTAGCTGTCTTCACCGCATTACGGCGGTTGCTCTCTTAGCTGTCTGTGGTACCGCGGTCTTACCAAACATATTCTGACAAGCTCATTTCCATTTTACCATAGTTAATTGTTGTCAATTTTAAGGCCTAAGTCAATATTAATCATTTTGACTTGAAGTAAATGCACATAGGAGATCAATTTAAATCCCTTTAACCAAGACCAATTTTCCATCACATTTTTTTTGTCCAATGCCATATATTTTGCAATGTAACATACTTTCCAAAGCTTTGTGAAGTATAATAAAGGCTAATCTCATTAAGAGTTCATACTTCCATTAGCACAAAAATGATCACCTTATTGTATTGAGAAACATGCTGCACCATGTGAACCATTAACAATTTCAGGATGCAAGAGCCTGATCAAGCCATATTGTAACAACCTGTATAGAACACAACAAGCACTTGTAGTCTACACATGAATCCAAGATATCAGAGCCACTAAATATAATATAGTAAAACCAGTGATGTGTGAGAGCCAAGCAAAACATGGATCAACTGAGAGGATAGCCATCAAACCATCAAGATGCCAGATAACCATAAGATGACATCAAGGAAAAAAAAGCATAAGAGGGATTCAACAAACTCCCCCTTTGTCCTTGATGGCAAAAATGAGCCACCAAACCAAAGATAAAGAACTGTAACCAGATGCTCAAAAATCTCCCCCTTTTTGACACAAGGATAAAGGGAGAGCAACCAAAGATAATCCAGAACCAACTGTGACATGCCATCAAAATGCATAAAGAACCTTTGAGCAGCAAAGTATAAGCTGCAGGAAGAGTTAGCCAACTCCCCCTATCACCAAGATAGAGTGATTAAGATAACAAAGATCGAGAGACAACTCCCAATCGAGACCGAAGTCTCTCAAAGACATCTTTGGCCAAAGGTTTTGTAAAAATGTCAGCAACCTGAGCTTGTGTAGGAACATATTGCACAGATACCTCATTAGCCAGCACCTTTTCATGAAGAAAATGAAACTTTATAGCTATATGTTTAGTTCGAGAGTGCATAATTGGATTTTTTGAGATATTTATTGCACTAGTATTGTCACACAGAATAGTAATTGGTTTTGGAATTTCAATACCCATATCTGATAATGTCTGTGACATCCAAATTACCTGAGTGCAACAAGAAGTGGTAGCTATATATTCTGCTTCAGTAGTGGAGAGAGAGACAGATTCTTGCTTTTTTCTGTGCCAAGCCACTAAACGATCACCAAGAAAGAAAGCAGCACCACTGGTGCTTTTCCTGTCATCTAGACATCTTGCCCAGTCAGAATTAGTATAAGCTATTAAAGAGAAATCATTGCTTTTGGGATACTAGAGTCCATAATCAATTGTTCCTTGTACATACTTAAGGATTCTTCTCACAACATTGATGTGAGATTCTTTAGGATTGGATTGAAAATGAGAAACCATGCAAACAACTTGCATTATATCAGGTCTTGAGGCTATTAAATACAATAGGATGCCTATCATAGACCTATAATTAGTTGAGTTTACAGTAGGGGAGTCATCAACTTTGCTAAGTTTACAGCCAGTAGCCATTGGGGTGCTTACAGGATGACTTTCATCCATTTTGAACCTTTTTAACATTTCTTTTGCATACCTTGTTTGAGATAGAAAGATGCCAGAGTCAAGTTGTGAAATCTGGAGACCTAAGAAAAATGATAGTTCTCCTAACATGGACATTTCGAATTTAGATTCCATGATTTTTGAGAATTTTTTGCTCAAGGCAACATTGTTGCAACCAAAAATGGTGTCATCAACATAAATTTCAACAACAAGAATGTCAAATCCTTCAATGTTAACATACAGATTGTTGTCAACTCCTCCTCTAGTGAACCCTTTTGACAGTAAATGACTATCCAATCTAGAGTACCAAGCTCTAGGAGCTTGTTTTAGGCCACATAGAGCCTTTTTCAGCGTGTAGACATGATTTGGTTTGTTTTTACATATAAACCCTTCAGGCTGCTCTATGTAAACTTCTTCTTCTAAGTATCCATTTAAAAAGGCAGTCTTTACATCCATCTGATATATAGTGAAATTTTTGAAAATAGAATATGCTAAGAAAATTCTAATGGATTCAAGCCTAGCAACAGGAGCGAAAGTTTCACTGAAATCAATACCTTCTTGCTGAGCATATCCTTTGCAGACATATCTAGCCTTGTTGCGAACAACCTGACCATTTTCATCATGTTTGTTTCTAAAGATCCACTTTCCACCTATGACATTTTTGTCATCTGGTCTTGGGACTAGATCCCAAGTTTGATTTTTCACAATTTGGTCGATTTCTTCTTGCATTGCATTCAGCTAGCATTCATCTGTTAGAGCATCATCAAAAATTTTGGGCTCAAACTAGGTGATCAAACAAAATGCAATAAGCTCAACTATGTGAGCTTTTTCATCAAGGTTAATAGATTTTTTCCCTATTTGAACTCCTGCAGATCTATCTCCTATAATCAGATCCTTTGGATGATTTCTAGCAAGAGATTTTGATGTAACTTTGGGTTCACATTTTTCTGTGTTGATTTCAGCAAGTTTAGGGCTTGCTAGTTTGGGTTCAGGCTTTGCAGTTTCAAAGCTTTCTATGATTATATCATGCTCAAATTCATCCTCTTCATCGTCCTGTAAAGGTTCAACATCTAACAGAGGATTTTCATCAAATTTAACATTGACAGATTCAACAATTTTGTTCAGCCTATTGTTAAAGCATTTATAGGCTCTGCTGTGTGTAGAGTATCCTAAAAATATACCTTCATTTGTTTTAGATTGGAAACTTCCTAAGTTTTTGTCATCTCTTTTGATAAAGCACTTGTAGCCAAATATTCTAAAATACTTAATTTGGGCAGATTTTCCATACCACAGTCCATATGGAGTGAAATTTGATTTCACTCTAATCTGTACTCTATTCAAAATATAGACGGTTGTATGAACAACTTCTTTCCAATACATATTGGCCAGATTTGCTTGATTCAGCATGGTTCTTGCCATTTCTTTGACAATCCTGTTCTTTCACTCAACTACCTTGTTTTGCTGGGGTGTCCTAGTAGCAGCATACTATCATTTTATGCCATGTTTGTCACAGTAGTCTATGCATTCTTGTGAGGTGAATTCACCACCTTTGTCAGATCTTAAACACTTCAGTTTTAAGTTTGTTTCTCTTTCTACCAATTTTCTAAAAACTTTAAAGCATTCAAAAGCTTTTGATTTATTTTTGAGAAATGTAACCCATACCATGCAAGAGTAGTCATCAACAAACAACATGAAGTATTTCTCACCATTTATGGATCTAGCCCTTGTAGGATCACATAAATCAGTATGAACAATTTGCAGAGGCTTTGTAGAAAAGTGTTCCTTGGACTTAAAGCTTACCTTGGTTTGCTTTCCTTTTAGACACTCTTTACAAACAACTTTGTCAGGTTTTCTAAGAGGGAGCAGACCTCTTACATTTTTATTTTTGCCAATTCTAACCATATTGTCAAAATTAATGTGGCCTAGTCTCTTATTCCACAAACAACTTTCTTCAACCTGACTCATTAAGCATATACCCTGGTTGTTCTGATGTACAGAGGTGTCTAGTAAGTTGTAGACATTTCCTTTAGTCCTCCTTCCAGTAGCAATAGCTTTACCTAACTGGTTTTTGATTTCACATCCTTGTGAAGTGAACAGGACTTGATAGCCACTATCACATATTTGACTGACACTCAGAAGGTTGTGTTTTAACCCTTCTACATAATAAACATTTGAGATTGGAGTGTCTTCATTTAGCAACAGAGAACCTTTTCCTCTAATCTGAATTCCAGAGTTCTCTCCGAACTTTACATACTCCCCAACATAGTCTTCTAAATTTGTAAATTTTTCTTTATTACCGGTCATGTGGTTTGAATAGCCACTATCTAGGACCCATAGGTCTTTCTTCTTAGAGTGGAAAATAGTTTGAACAAGCATAGTCTGTTCAATGTTGTTTACTACTTTGGGTTTCCAAACTTTGATGGTTTTTAGCTATTTATTTTGTTGATCATCATTGCATTGCTTTTGATGAATGACCCAAATATTTGCAAGTAAAACATCTAATCTGTCTTGCAAAACCATGATTCTACCTAAAACCAAATCTAGGAGTTCTAGCATTCACAAATCTGCAAGAATTTACTTTGTGACCAAACATATTGCAGAAGTAGCAATACCCATAAAAGAGAGGGTAGGAGTTGTAAACCATTCTATTTCTTCTTAAAGGATGAATGTGATCCTTGACAAACTCAAAATGTTTGTGTTCAGGTTTTTTGTTTTCAACAACAGTATTGTTCTTCTCACTATCATTTGAGCATTCACCTTTAACAAAGCCAGTGCCAGTTTTGTCTTTGTTTAATTTCTATTTACTAAGCATGTCATTTAGTTTAAGAGTGCTTTCATACTTTTCGATATTCTTCTTGAGATCTACAATCTCATGTTCAAGATTCTGAATTTCTTGATCTTTGGAACTTATGTCAATGCAAAGACAATCTTCAACTCTTTTGGATTCTTCTAGTTGAGTTTTTAGAGAAATTATCTCAAGATTAATGAGTTGCTCTTTTGAGTTGTCTTGAACAACATTCTGTTCTTGAGCATGCAATTGTTTCTTAAGTTTTCTTAGCTCTTTTAGAGCACACCTCAGTTCTCCTTCATAGTCCACTTCACCTTCTTCAGCATCATTGCTGTTTGTTTCATCTTGCTGAACGATTTCAGCCATGAAGATATTTTCATCTTCTTCATCTAGAGATTCATTAGATTCATAATCTGTTTCATTTTTGCTGAACAGACTTTTCTTCTTTTTGAAGTTAAATTTCTATTTGGGTCTGTAGGCCTTTTTCTATCAAACTTCTCAGATTTCTCGTTCTCACTGTTTGTGTCACCATAGGGACACTTTGTAGCAAAGTGACCTATCTTGCCACAGTTAAAGCATTTGAAGGGAAGCTTTCCCTTATACTTTCCAGAACCCTTTTTGAGTTTTCTTACAAAATGGGATTCTTTAGAATCAAAAAATTCTAATTCAGAAAGCTCATCTCTTTCTTTCCTCTCAGCATTAAATGTTGCTTCTTTTGTAGAGGTGTTGCTTTTACTGATCCTCATTTCATAGGCAGTCAAAGTGCCTTGTAAACTGTCAAGGGTAAGCTGAGAGAAATTTTTTTTCTCTTCTAGAGTAGCTACTTTAGCTTTGAATTTAGTTGGCAAGGTTCTGATGACCGTGGTCACTACGTCAAACTCCTTGACTGCTACTCCCAGACCCTTCATAGCATTTACTATTTCATCAACTCTTAGAAAATAGTCAGCAACTTTGTCATCGTCCCTCATTTTCAATTCTTCAAACTGATGTTTTAAAGTGAGAACTTTGGACTATTTTACTTTTTCATTTCCTTGATAGATAGTCTCAAGTTTAGTCCAAATTTCACTAGCAGAACTACAGTGCATGACTTTGATGAAGACATCTTTAGTTAGAGCACATAGAAGAGCATGCTTAGCTCTTGCATTAGTTTCATATCTCTTCTTTTCATCAGAAGTAGTTGGCAAAGTAGCTGGTACAGTGTACCCAATCAATACTATGCTCCAAACATCAAGGTCTATAGAAGTTAAGTAACTCTCCATTCTGATTTTCCAAAATACATAATCAATTCCATCAAATAATGGAGCTCTAGTCATGGAAGTTCCTTCATGAGCTTGAGAAATTTTGAATAGATTCCAAGTCCAGAATCAATCCTAGGATGGGAAGCCCTATCAGAGGATCCTAGGCTCTGATACCAATTGTTGGAGTGAAATTACACTAAGAGGGGGGGTGAATCAGTGTTTATACCTTCTTCAACAAATTTAAACTGAAACTAAAAAGAAACATACATATCTTCTCATTTTAATGATAGTGTCATTCATGTAATCGAATGCAATCATACAAATTTAAAATGAGTAATGTAACATTGCATTTTAAAGCAGTAAGGTACTAAAGAAAAAAAGACACAGAGACACAAGATATGCCAAGTGGAAAACCCTCCTGGAGTAGAAAAACCACTCCTAAACCTGCTGCCTTTTTCAGGCTTTCATTTCTATAATTTATTTTGACAAAGCCTCAAAGGCTGATTTCTGAGCACCAACCCCTCTATTTAGAGACACCAATCTCTTTGTTTAGAGACACCAATCTCAAGGGACACCAACCCCTTTCCTGATTTTAATAGAACATACAATAGTTTAGAGGATCTCTCTGTTTCACTTGATTTCTGTCAAGTGCCTCTTGACAGACAAAACATAGAATTTTCAAAAGTTAGAAATGACTCTTCAGAATTCCATGCATTATCTAATCTCGATGCATCTTGAGGATAATCCTATCTTTGTTACAATACAGTCTCATCAAACTATTTTACAATTATTCATACTTTCTTCCTTTTTCACCCTTTTTTATTTTCAATGTTTTCCCATACAAAAAACTACCAATCTGAATACACACTGTGTTTTCCAATTTTTCAGCATCAAAGAACAAATAGACTTCCAAAGCCCTTTATAGTAATACCCCTATTTTTCATTTTTGGTATTCTGACATCATTGAACCCTAAACCATTGGTTTTTCCTTTTTCAAAAAAATGACATTACTCTTCGGAAGTATTACAACTGTTACTCAAAAAAATTTACATACCAGAAGGTTATTGCAAGGTTGTATTTGAGGTTTCATAATAACTGTTAGAGCAGATCTGATGTAATAGTGATCACACGAGAGAGATTTTTTCTTTTTATTGAAGATAGGATAACAATGACCAAGAATAGAAGAGTGACTGAGCAAGTCTTCATTAGAAGCCGTACATGCATAGCTTAAACAAAAATGGCATAAGATCTATAATAAACCAATTCTTCAACTGCCATGTAGAAGCAAAATGCTTATTCCTTATTAGCCTTATCAGAGAAGGTAACGGTTCTGTAAAGCTAAAATAGATGAATACCTATGAGGACCAAAAAGAATTTTCATAAGCGATTTACCAGAACCATAGAGTAGCTGAGCAACCCGAGCCACATTTCTATTTTGAGTATTCACCTGATGCCAAGAACCTGACAAGAGAAATGACCATAGTGATGGTCTTTCAAGCTTCTCCATTCGCTGTCCAAGAGTTACAGAAAAACAACAGTTAAATTCACAGTGAAATGGTCGAGAGAGAGATTCCATGGAGGCAACAAGATTAGGGTTTCAAACCCTTGAACAACAGCATAACGATTTTCCCTAATTTCCATATGAAATCCTTTGCAAAAAAAAAGATAGCTTTTGGATTCCGAGAGGACTAACATTAAACATTCGAGATCACATAACATACTTTGGAAACTGAGAAAGATCTAACATTTTATCCCTTATCGCACTGCCACGGCTTCCATTTTACGATCCTGCAATACTACGGTAACAAGCTTTCAAACCACTAACAGTTTCACCACGTTATCGCAGTTCCCTTTCTCTCTACCTGTGGTATGGCGGTAGCGGTTTACTAGCCGCTAGCATCTTCCACCGCGTTACCGCGATTAACATTCTGACAGCCTGCGGTATAGCGGTAACTATCTGGATCATCCTTGGTGGTTACCACCGCACTACCGCGGCTTCCTTCCTGACTGCCCGCGGTATAGCGGTAATAGTCTTGTTAGCCACTGGTGGTTTACACCGCATTACCTCGGCTGGCTTTCTGACAGCCCGTGGTATAGCGGTAACTGTCTTGCTAGCCACTAGTTGTCTTCACCACATTACCGCGGTTGCTCTCTTAACTGTCTGCGATACCGCAGTAAGATGTCTGTGGTCTTACCAAACATATGCCGACAAGCTCATTTTTGTTTGACCATAGTTGAGCGTTGTTAGTTTTAAGGCCTAAGTCGAGATTAATCATTTTGACTTGAAGTAAATGCACATAGGAGATCAATTTAAATCCCTTTAACCAAGACCGATTTTCCATCACATTTTTTTGTCCAATGCCGTATATTTTGCAATGTAACATACTTTCCAAAGCTTTGTGAAGTATAATAAAGGCTAATCTCATTAAGAGTTCAGACTTCCATTAGCACAAAAATGATCACCTTATTGTACTGAGAAACATGTTGCACCATGTGAACCATTAACAATTTCAGGATGCAAGAGCCTGATCAAGCTATACTGTAACAACCTGTATAGAACACAACAAGCACTTGTAGTCTGCACATGAATCCAAGATATCAAAGCCACTAAATATAATATAGTAAAACCAGTGATGTGTGAGAGCCAAGGAAAACATGGATCAACTGAGAGGATAACCATCAAAGCATCAAGATTCCAGATAACCATAAGATGACATCAAGGACAAAAAAGCATAAGAGGGATTCAACATAGATTTCAGAAATTCAGATCAAGACTAAGTCAACAATAAGGGCGTCTTAGTCCTCTCAAGGGTATTTTGCAGAGATTCCTTTAGATTTTGTTTTGACATCTGAAGATTTTGCATTTTCCTCAAAAAACAACTACGAGACTAAGACAACAATAAGGGCATCTTGGTCTTCCCTAGCATATTTTGACAACATTTTTGCATTTTCAGAATCCTCATCACATTTCCAGATCACTTCCTAGGTACACACATCCTAACTTACTGTTACTTAATTTTATCATTTGCATGCATCATTTGTCTTGCATTACTAGGTTTTATGAGTTGAATTTTAAGTTGTATTTTCCAAGATTTTGCTTGGTGGTGAACCCTTCAAAGCCTAAAGAACCCCCCTAGATCTTCCTTTTTGAGTATTGACTCACCTTTGTGTTGATAGCCGATCCAATTTGGGATCCTAGGGAATCCTTCCTCCTTCAATGAATGATTGTTGGGGAAAAGTGGTGTTCTATGACCTAAGTTATAAACATTCCATTTTCCAATTAATCATTTTGGCGAATCCAACATATTTGAACATTCATTTTTTGATTTGGAGTTCACTAAGGTCTAAGATCTAGGTTGAATTCATTCTTGCATTGAATCTTGCAATAGTGAAAGTGCATCTAGGGTTTCTCACATTTTCATTAGTGAAAGTGCATATAGGTTGCATTTTTTCTTTCTTGCATCATCTTATCTCATTGAAAAACTGAAAAGTGCATTGTCAATTATTCTAATTGGATTTAGGAACATTTTTATTGAATTTTAAAATTGAAATAATTACATCCAACCTTACATTCAATTGATTGTCATTAGTTACTTTTTCTTGCATTCATTTACACACTTTTCTATTTCTAAACATCAAGTCCTTGGGTAGGCAACTCAGGAACACTGTTATCAACTCAAATTTTGTTGTTTTTCTAAAAAAAACCTTTACTAGGAATAAAACACCATTATTGGCATCTTAGTCCCTCTGTGGATTTTTGGCTTAGAATCATGTTTGTATTGTTTTCTTTCTGTTCTAATTTTTGGAACCTCAAAATCTCATCAGTAGGACCAAGATACCCTTGCTAGCATCTTAGTCATTGTTGACTTTGAAGTTCCATTTTTTAGTGTTTAAATCTACCTTTCTATGCTTTTTTTTTCTACCATTGGCTATCTGTTTCAGTGGGTTGGCCTTCTACTTCATGCATTTTACTAAATCTAGCTTTAAGTGGTTCACTTCATACATTGCTTCATTCCAAATTTTCATTCACTATATTTCATCGCATAGTGTAATAAGTAAATTACCTTGTTTGAAATATGAAAATTTCATTTATACATTCCATTTTGAGTTTTCATAGATTACTGTTAAAAAATGTTACTAACTATCCTTTCCAAATTTACAAAGAAAAAGTTTGTCAATAAAGATGTTAGTCATTCATTCAATGCATTCCCTACTAATGAGAGTCTCTTAGTACAAAAGAGTGAAAATGGTGATGCTTGCCTTAAAAATACACCCTCTCTTATCTCTCCTATTTGTGGAAATGGTGTGATAGAAGAGAACACAAGCATAGATAACCATGGTGATCATGATTGTTCTTCTCCTGATACCTCTCCTATTAGTGATGAACGTATCTTGGTGAAAGAAGATACAATCATTGAGAATCATGGAGGTCTTGTTTGTCCTTCTCCTCATCCCCATTGGGAAGATATTTTGGTACAGTAAAATGATATCATAGACACATTCCTAAATATTAACTTACCTAGTCTCCATTCATCTCCTGCTTGTGAAAATGTCCTAGTGAAAGAGGATGAAAACATAAATAAACATGAAAATCACATGTATTCATCTCCTAGTTTCAAAGATCATACTTTGATTAATTAAATTCATGAGAATCTTAGACGCCTCTCTTCCCCTAGGGAAAACCTTATTGAACAAGAAATTCCAGCCATTGATAACTCCCTTACAAGTGATGAAGTCATTTTAGAAGAACCAACCTTTGAATATCATAAACAGGTGGTTTATAGTTCTCCTAAAAACTCTCCTCCTCTGGAAGATATCATGGTGCAAGACAATGTGAACATTAACACATTTCCTTCAAACATTAGTAATGAAGATGATGAAGAGACTTTAGACTCCCCTTAATTAGGACATCATGAAAATTCTTCTAAGGCAATTCAGATTGGATATCCCTTGATGTACTCTCCTAAGCCTAAAATTATCATTTATCCACCCTCGTAAAAACCACAAACTCAAAAATAAACCTGTCCTAATCCTTGAACCACCTAAGAAAAATGTGTCCCAAAAATCAAGTTACAAATTTTTTTCTCATACATATAACACTAGGAACAATCCACAACCAATAAAAACACCTTCAACATCCCTCTGATTTCCTAATCCTATCCTACCCAACCCTATCTTACCAAGTCCTCCTCGCAGAAAGGAGTATGATCTTGTCGAATAACTAAAGATACTCCTGTTAAGATATTAGTATGGGACCTTATTCAAGACTCACCTCACTACCATAACATGATTCAAAATGCCTTACAACAAGTTACTATCCCTTCTAATGCACAACTGAATGGCATAGCAACCATGATTCGAGGAATAAATGTTGACATTGTTTTCCACCAAAGTGAGCTCCCTCCTTTGGCAGTGCAAAAACAACATGATGCTTTTATGGTAATAGTTCACTACAAGGGAAGAGGTATAAATTGAACCCTTTTTGATAATGGCTCAAAACTTAATGTGTGTAGTATGACGCTTTTGGATAGGCTTGGTGTGGATAGATAAAAAATTCAACCTGCCTCTTTATCCATTAATGGATTTGACAATGTGGGAAATGGCTGCTTGGTGTGATTACTTTACCTATTATAGTTGGAAAGGCCACATTAGAAACATTGATCCATGTTATGCCTAGTGATCTTTCATATAACCTCCTTTTAGGGAGACCATGGATTCAAAAAATGAATGATGTGCCTTCTACTTTGAATCGTATCATGAAATATGTCTACAATAACAAAGTGCACATACTCAAAGCCAATACTAAACCAAATAGTTATTTGAACATTGATAAAAACAAGGAGAATCCTTTGAAAACATTAACACCAAATACACAAGTAGATCCCATGCAAAAAAAATTAAAATAAAAACACATAGACAAAGTGACAAATCTATTAGAAGATGATTTAGGTTCCTTGGATTTCAAACCTACATTCATAGGAGAATACAGGATCATAAACAAATAATCTGAAGAAGGAAAAGAAAAAGAAACAATTTCAACACAAAATTCAGATGAACCTTCGAAAGCATCCACCTCAAACACTTTAGAATAAAAGACAACATACACAACAAAATTTGATGAAACTGACTATCAACAACCACCAAATCCAAAAGAAATGAGAAAAATTTATGGAAGAGTTTATGAGCTTATGAAACAACTTGGATTTAGTGGAAAAGGATGTGGTGCTCAAGAACAAATTATATGTGTCCCTATAGAGCCTTACATGCAAGAAAAGACTAGTGGTCTTGGTTATTGTCTTTGAAAAGACATAAACAAGCCTTCGCTCAATATCAACACTATTACAAAAGATTCATCTAAGCCAAATTTAACAATAGTGCATCTTGAATTGATAGACACTAGAGGTATTGATTTTTATCCTTTGAAAGAAACAAATAAATCCTCACTTAACATTAATTTCATCATGCAAAACACTTATGATGTGAATTCGTTATATTTTACATCCTCCTTTCAAGGAGAGAAAAAAATCTCACAATCTAAAGAGTCTTGTGTAGATATGACACCTTGTACTAGGAAAGAGATATATTTGTCATAAAATAAAGCAATATCTACCATTGATCAAGAGGGTATCTTGTCGAGAATCCTCCAAGATCATTTGATATCCCTCCCTCCACGAACATGAAAGAAATTTTACTACAAGAATTCATTTTGTGCATATCATAGAGTTTATGGTCATGCTACTAATGAATGTAAGTCTTTAAGTGATAAAATTCAACATCTTAAGGAATGTGGTGCTCTTCCTTTTGTTGAAGCACCTAATTCCTCTAATTGATATTGATTTTTACATGGACATGTTTCTCATAAATCATTTTGGCTCACCCTTGTCCTACACTAAGTGGGGGCAAGGGGTTAGGTATCCTTCTCCTCGTATGCCACTTTTCGTTGTCTCTTTTGGCTATTTGACCGCCTTCCATGTATATATAGGAGCAAGCTTTGGATTTGGATGATGTGCCTTAAGTTAGCTCACATGTGACATATTGAGTTATACATTTTGGGGGCAATCCCTTTCCTTCTCATAACATAGATTATTGGAAACTTATGACTTGGAATAGGACTTCTCATGTCTTTGTCTACTTTAAAGAATTTTATCACAAAAATGGTGTTAGTAACCACTTTAAAGTGGGGGCATACATAGACACTCATGTTTCATTGTGCGATTTTATTTTTTCTTGCGATGAGTCCTTTTCTTGGTACTTTTATTATGTTTAATTTCCTCCAAGAGCATGATATTTCCTTGACTTGTCCTCTCTTGGATACATTAGGCACAATTTTCCCTAAGAAGAGACCTTGCACGAACTATGAAAAATCCCTTTGAATATCCCTCTTTCTTACTGTGTTGCATCTTTGTACCTTATTAAAGTCATGGAGGTATGGATTTGATATGGTTCCTTGCAGCTCACCTAGTGAGCAACTAGCTTCACTAGCCCTTGAGAGTATGTTTTTTTCTTCTTCATTATCATAGTAATGGGAGTATGAATTTGGTATGGATTTCTTGGGGCTCACCTAGTGAACAACTAGCTTCACTAGCCTTTGTGACCATGCATTTTGTTTGCATAGTGGACAACACGTTCCACTTGTAAAACTTTTTTATGGACAAACAACCTAGATTCAGTCCACAACACATTGGATGGTTAGTTGAAGCTTGATCCATTTCTTTTTTCTTTTTCCTTTTCCTACCTTTGATGGTGTATGTTGGAAATATGGTTATGGCTTCATATATCATCCACAAGTTCATTCCTTTGTGCTTATGTTGGTCTGTTATAGGATCTTGATACTGGGGGCTTGGCCATCCTCTTGGTTATTTCCATCCTATCTTACTAGGATTCATACATTTGAACCCATCTTGATTGTGTGGTTGGATAATTTTGTGTGAGTTTGAAGCAAGTTCATCCTCTCACTAAAGTGGGGGCTAAATATAGTGTAGGAAATGCATACCTTTGCATTTTAACACTTGTTTGGGCCTGAATTGCTTTATTTATCCTTATTTATGTCTTAATTAGTCCTATTTTGCATCCACAAGCCTAATAAATTGCAACTTTTTATGGCTAATCTCGACAAATATCAAAGGATAAATGATAATTTAATGATTTTGGTTGTTTGTCCCTGATTTTTGGGTTGAGACTAAGATGCCACCTAGGGGGTCTTTGTCCTCCAAAGCTCTTGGTACCCTAATTTCAAATGCACCTTAAAGATGCCCCTTTTTGGAGTCTATGCACCAAGTTTCAAGACTCGGGACTAAGACACCACCTAGGGTGTCTTAGTCCCCCTCAAGTTATATATGGGATTTAATTTCAAATCTTGGTAGGATTTAGCCTACTTTAATTAATAAATTCATATGTCAGCTTGTTTTGGTGTAATTTCAAGATATTAAGCATGGATAAGTATAAAGACAAGGTTCTTTCACTCATTTTCATCCTAAGCATTCATGAGATCATCTAGCAAGTTGAATGAGCATTCCTAATAGCCAGTTTGAGTTCACAAGATCATTCAAGGGAAATTCATCAAGAATTTGGAGCCATCATCAATATTCAAGCATCACACCAAAGATATTCTTGCATCATGTGTGTTTTTTGGCTAAAATTTGTGATGTATGGCTTTAATTCAAGCAAGAAATTCAATTCAAGATCTATCAAGCATTAATTTGATTCAAGATCTAAATTCAAGCTATCAATTTCACACAAGTTTGTAGATTTCATAACAAGGGTTTGGTGAGTTGCAACATAACATTTTTCTCATTCATCATTTCCCTTCATTATTCCATTTCATTCAAGGGTTTAATCACCAAAAGGGGTTTTGACCGAGGAAAACCCCCATTTACTAACAATCAATAAGTTTTTCCTCTCTTGCATGTTTATGTTTGCAGATTTAGGTTGAAGATCATTTGAAGTGCAAAGTTGTCATCTTCACAAAAAGTCACCTACAAGCCAGATCTGGTGGTTTCAAGACCTAAGATCTGAGAAGAAGGAAGTGCAAACATTGAGCCTCAGGATCACATTAAGAGATTTTAGAAATTTAGATTAGGACTAAGTTGTGAGTAAGGGAATATTAGTCCTCCCAAGGGTATTTTGTAGAGATTCCTTCAGATTTTGTTCTGACATCCAAAGATTCTGCATTTTCCTTGAAAAACAATAGCGAGACTAAGACAATAGTAAGGGCGTCCTATTCCTCCCTAGCATATTTTGACAAAAATTTTGCATTTCCAGAATCCTCATCACATTTCTAGACTTCCCAAGTACACACATCCTAATTTACTGTTACTTAATTTTTTCATTTGCATTCATCATTTGGCTTGTATTACTAGGTTTTGTGAGTTGAATGTTAAGTTGTATTTTCCAAGATTTTTCTTAGTGGTGGACCCTTCAAAGCCTAAAGAACCCCCCCTAGGTCTTCCTTGTTGAATATTGACTCACCTTTTTGTTGATAGGCAATCCAATTTGGGATCCTAGGGCATCCTTCCTCCTTGAATGAATGATTTTTGGGGAAAAGTGGTGTTCTATGACCTAAGTTATAAAGCATTTCAATTTTTGAATCAATCAAGAGTAAATGATTTCATCAAAATAAAGGGAGTGTTGTAGCTTCAGATGGATTATTAAGTATGATTGTATTATAGAATTTTGGAGGTCATATTATCATAAGGTGATAATACATCAATTGATCATCAAGATATATTTAAATATTATGATATAAAATTCATTACATGTGATTTTGTAGTCCATTATAGGAACCAATCAAGCTTTTTAAATTCACACTTCCATAGTTGTTTAAAATTTGATAAATCTCAAAATAAATTATAATTTATTTATAATTATTTGATAACCTCATACCATAGTTTTGAAGATTACAATAAAGCTAGCAGTCATGTATATAATTTTACAAATATTTGTTGTAATTGTATAAGGTTTTATATTTGCTAGGTACTATGATGTAACTCCATTATGTATTTTCATTTAGTACCATGAAAGGGGAGCCCACCTAGGTTTTATAGAGCTTGAAGTGTAGAGGAGGGTATTTTTTAAACTTATCTCCTATTTGTTGGCCTAATATCTATGTGTTTCCAAGGATAAAACCTAGGAAACCTTTAGGATTCAATGAGGTACAAATTTTAGAACCAATGGGAAAAATTCCATTGGAGCCCCTGTATCAGTTCATAGAATTCCAAGATGCCATTATAACAACCCAAATGTAGGGTATGTCTATAAAACAAGAAGAGGAAATAGCCTAAGAATAAACACCATTCTCATGGATAGAGGAATAAGAAGCTATACTTTATAATGATTAGATCATGGGTTAAAGTTCCTCAAGTTTAGTCTAATTACTACAATAGATACATTAGAATATTGAAGAAAATATTATACCAAAAAAAATTCAAGGGATTGTTCAAAATATGATAGGAAACTTGAACTATCACTTAATTTCTATGAAGGAAGGGATAATGCATTCCAACCATCAACCATAAGATGCGAGAACATTGATTATGAGATCATCTAATTTAGTTATAGAGAGACCAAGATATTTTTTGGAAATATGTGTTTTCATTGATGTCAACCCAAGATTGGTTGTCAATGATGCCAAATGTATGTGTTGAAGGTTGTACATACTCTAGAGATAAGTGTAATTCAACCATGTAGTATGATAAATGAATGATGATATTTTTATTGTCTATGTAGGATGCGGAGTATGATACACTTGTTCCAATATGTTTCTTGCATTCCTATCTTGATATCATTCCTTTTTTGTGTACCACATATTGAGATAAATTACAAAAAAAATTCTAAGGAATTTACAATATATACTCTATGATAGAGTCATGCTAATGTGGCCCACATCCCTTTGCAAAGAAAGATTTTGTCTTCTAGTTTAAAAGATAAGATGGTTGGGATGTGAAGGTGTTATATCCAAACATTCAAGTCATTACACCTTTTGCAATAAAATGCACAAGTGATAGAGTTCTGAAATGTAGACACCCAAAATTGTCCATGTCATAATATTACCTAGTCGATACATGACCTTGTAAGACATTTTGTAATATTTTATCCTAGGTCATTACATTATCCCACTTATCCTATTTATTCCACTTAATCACCTTCCCAATTAATTAAATAAATCTCATTTATTTAATTAATTCCCCTTCACATGTCTCAAAATAATTCAAATTAAATATTTGAATTAATCTCACTTATTGTCACATTGCAACATGTGTCACATGACTACAACTCTTCACATGCATAAATAATTTAAATAATTTTATTATTTAAATTATGAGATTCTCATTCACATCCTATTTTTACCCGCATTCATTGTGCGTCATAGGCATCTTTTCTCTCCAAATAAATAAAAGAATCCCACTTATTTCCTCACATCTTAATTTTAACTTCATGTCATAACCCACTTAATGTGCATCATAAGCACTAAAATAAATTTTTGATCCTAGCCATACATATCACAAATTTGAATTTTAATCTTGGCTATTGAATCAAATCAGCCTTCTCCTATAAATCAAGTCTTTCATAGGCCATTTAGGGGGGATCTTCTTCTAGCATCATTAATCTGCCAAAATTTCTTCTTATTTATCTATTTTCTTCAATTATCTTACATCTTATCGTTATGCTGGAAAAATGAGCAATCAACATATCGACAATCAAACCTTCAAAATCTTGCATTCTCATGCGGGTGGAGAAGAGCAATGGAGATAAATCAATTCTAGCTTGGAGATCGGTTTGCTTTGCTTTCTTATTTGATTTTCATTATAATTTGTTTATGTATTTTTCTCTAATATTTTTACCCTAACTACATTTGGTGAACCCGACATGAATCCTTTGATCTAGCTTGCTTTTTTGCAGGTTTCATTAACTTTTTGTTGCAGGTCTGCTAGTTGTTGGACAAAACACCAAGTTTTACAACTTTTGTCATATCTTCCAAACGGCTACACATTTCTCTACAATATTTTTAGAGAAGCTTAAAAATAATCTCAAGGGACTATAGTAAAAATATTGAGGGTTTATCACCATTTTTGTAGGATTTATTGTGATTTTATGTTTTTCCATAAAAAGCATTTCTGGACGCAAATCGGCAAATATTTCAAAAATGTTTACATTTCTGAAAGTTTCTTGCAATTTTAATAGGGGTTTGTTTTTTACAGATTTTATTTTGATGTTAAATGAAGTGCTAAATAAGCCGATCTTTAGTTTTTCTATGTTTTTCACAAATCCGCGTTTCTGAGTGCAAAACAGAGAATTTTTCTAACTTCTTTACATTTCTGGAAAAATCTCAGAAAATTAGCAATGGTTCCTTCTTTGATTTTTTATTTTTCAGATCAATAACATCTTCAAATAATCGAATCTAATTCGATTATGTTAAAAACGTGTATCTGAAATTAAAATTTTCTGATGAAATTTTTGTTTTGGCTGCATTATAATATCATTTTTTTATTTTGCAGTTGATCATAAGCAGCTATAGTAGCAGCAATATCAGTCATACACATCAAATTGGAAAGAGAAAATTTTCGAGTGCACTCATTCTATTATCTTTATCTCTCATTTAATCAATCAATTTTGTTTGCAAAACACTTGAAATTATAGCTTTAAAATGAACACCTTGTTGGCAATCACACTTTGAAATTGAGCTTAAAAGAACCATTGTCTTCAATCACAAAACATTTCTTTGGATTAAAAAAAACAAGTGCTTGAATTGTTTTACACACATTTCAATTTTCTAAAGGGAAATTAACAATTGCTAGTGTGAATCAAATCTGTGTGTGATCAAAAACACCTCACTTGGTTTGCTTTTGTCAAACCCTTCATAGGAGGCCTACTAAGGGATTTCATCAATCCTAGGGATGACCTCAATCAAAGTGTGAATTGAAAGACATGCTTCTTTGGAAGTTAAAATGTTGTCACTCTTGGCTAAACCCCAAAGAACTTTATACCTTTGGGAAGTAAAGGTGAAGGGTGAGTTACCCCTTTCTCCCAGCTGTGTGGCAGGATTTTTTTTTCAAATTATCCCTAGTCAACCTCGTGCATCCTAGCTTAAGACCTAATTGACCATACCCACTTGACCAATTCTAGGACTTGTTGATGTGTCTTCTTCAAGTGTGTGTTTAATCATCACATTCATAATTTCAAATTCAAACTTGGTTATGTGTCTTGTGTGTGTGATTCATGTGTGTACATGTGTAATCATTTATTTTCAAATTGTCATATCAAGCTATAAACACCAACACATAAATATATCATTCTAATCATCTTAATCATCCTTTTTCTAATCACATTCAAATCAATTTCATCCTAATCAATCCAATTCATTCAATCTAATCATTCCACATCATCATCATCACCCTAATCTTAGTCAAGCACTTGCAAAAATGGTTCTAATCCTCAATGTTATTAGTCACAAGCCAAAGGTCATACTTCAAGGAGCCCCTTCACCTAATCATGAATCTATTCCAAAACCATATATCCTCCAAGGTGGGTCAAAATTTTCTCCTAATGATGATGAGAACTTTGTAGATCCTAGTGATGATGAAAACTTTGTAGAAATCTTAGGTCACCTTAATGATACTATTGACAAGGGAAATGCCACCATAAGTTTGGAATCATACACCATTCCATCTACTAGTCCTCCATCACCATTTGATAAAATGCCTATCTCAAATCACACTAGTCCTACACCAACACCACCATCCAACTTCTCAAGCTCTAATCCATCAACCAAAGACTACTAGCACGAAATAAACCATCCCCATGTGAAGCACCCATTAAAGAGCTTACCAAAAAACCTTTGAATGTCATGCCTATTCTTCGAACTCCATCATGTGGTCCACAACCTATTGATCTTATATGTCTAAGTCAAATTCCATCATGCCCTCATGTCATTGATCATAAAGAGCATACCAAGCCTCTTATAGAGCCTTCCACTTCCATTTCCACTCAAATCCAAGAGCTATGTCAAGAGCATTATCCTAAGCATGAGGAAACATTAACCTCTCATCCTAATCAATATCTAGGCTCTTCTAATGATCCCACTCATAACATACTTGGTCCTATTCATTATGAAGCTTCCCTCTATGATCTAGATCCTACCTATGATCAAGAAGGCCATGATGATCCTCTTATCCAACTCTATGCATTCCATGGTCAAGAGCCTATCAATTCACCTATCCATGAGTAAGAAACCTCCATTTCTCCTATAGACCCCCTACCTAGTCCTATCCATGATCCTACATTATCCACTTGTCATGATGAGACACATGCCTCCCAAGTAAATGTAGAAGATCAAACCAATAGTGTGAATCTAAATGAACATAATCAAGATCCTAATGATCCTTCCACATCCACTATCAATCCCATTTTAAATCTACCATATCCTACTGGTCCATCCATCTTTATTCATGAATGTTCCTCCTTATGACAACAACAAATGTTATCCACTTCACCTTCTTCTTATGATAATGAACTCAAGTCTAGTGTCCAAAACACACCTAGTCTCATTGTCCATCGCATGCTTCAGAATATGAACTATCAAGGTAAAGGTTTAGGCTTTCATGAACAAGGTTTTTTGGAGCCAATCCATGTCAAGATCCCTCCACCCTCTTATGGCCTTGGTTATACACCCCAAGGACACCAATATAAAGATTTTGGTTCTTCCTCCATCCATCATAAGTCCTCTTTCCACCATAAATCCTATCATACGCCTAAAACATATGTTGCCATCCCTCATCCATCATCCTACAAATGTCAAAATCATGTGACTGTACACCTTCCACCATCAAATTTTCCACCATTGCTTCCAACTCCTAATATCCCTCCATCTAATCTACCTCCACTATTCCTAACACCTAATATCCCCATTATCCAATCCCCTTATCCACCTATCCATATATCCTCTAAAAATCCTAATCATGACCAATCAATGCACACATTGTCTAAACATAAAGCTTCCACTCATTCCACCATATCCATGGGATTCAAAAGAAAAAAAATTGATGTCTCTATCTATAAAGAAAAAAATCTAAAGGTTCCTCATGCCCTAGGACAGAAAAGCAAAGAAGCAAATAAAAATCCATCCAAAAAGCAATATAAGCCCATACCTCCAAAAGAAAAGGCCAAAACTAAAATGGTTTGGGTCCCTAAAAGAAAGGAAAACAAGTCAAATGAGGCATATAAATCTCAAAAATCCCAACCATCCACTTCCACCTCACATTCCCACTCTATTCAATAATCTCATATTCCATCCCACAAGAAAAATAAAAGGCCTAAAAATACTAAGTCTATGTGGGTACCTAAAGCACTTCATCACCCATCTCATAAGAAAATATTTCCATTGCTTCCTACACCCGCTCCACATGAAAAGCTTCAATGCTTATCACAGTGTGTGCAGCGATTGGTCATGGTTTCCTTCCATTTCACAACAATTCCACATACCTCCATCTCCTTACCCTTCATTCATTATCCTACATATCTCCCCCATCACATTCCTATGGTCCATGCTTTTTGCTAAGCCTCCCATCCTTCTTCCCTAGATAATCCACATCATAATCCACCAATCCCTCCATAATCCACATCATAATCCATCATCTACCTACTCCATCTCCCTTTCATGTCATCCCTTACCAACATCTATGAGCATAATGACATTTAGCATGGTCCATGCGATGAAATCCATCTCTATTGGGACTGTCATCTTTCATGGAACTAGAAACTTGAGTCCCTCCTATCCATATTCCCCTTCTCTTATCCAAAAATCAAAAAAGCCAAAAAAAAAAAGAAAAAAAAATAATAAGTAAAGAGAAATCCCTTCATCCAATGGTGAAAACCTAGTAAACAGGTGCCCTGGATAAGTACCATGATGAAAACCTGACAAATAGGCATCATGTGTAGGTTGATCTTCTATGTCACTTACACTTGGGGGCACTTTGTCTCATCTGCACTATCTATCCTATCATGTCATTTCTTATCATATCATTTCCATCCTACCTACCATCTTTATCCATAATACCCATATACTTATCATATTGATTCCATTCATCCTCTCTTCCTCCTTTTGATCTTGATAAAAATAAGGGGCAAAATGTTGAAACATTCTTTAGATATCTTTTGATATACCTCATCCTTCCAAACAAGCCTTTCATTATCCTAGTGTCATAAGTTTTGTCATGAAGAATCCTAATTATTGTACCTAGAATGGGGCATGTTATTCCTATGTGACGTAGTCTTTGGAGATCACATCCTTGCTCTCCTATGATGCATATATCTATTCCATTTACTGTGACCTATCATTTTTTATCCATCCATATATCATGAGCCTTTTGTCCCTTATCCTATCGCCCACCCTTTCATCCATCAATCCCATCTATCTCCTTGCACCTAGACTTGGTTTTCCCTTGTCATTGATATCTAGAAAAAAGGCTACCCAAATTTTCTTCCATTGACATCTCAAAAAAATCTCAAAAAAGTCCTAAAAAAATGCAAAAAATTTGAAAAAGGTCCTGAAAAAAACCAAAATCAAAAAATTTCAAAATCCAAAACATCAAAAATCCAAAACATCAAATATTTCAAAAATCCAAAAAATCATATCATTTCAAAAATCCAAAAAAATCAAAACATTTCAAAAATCCAAAAAATCAAAACATTTCAAAAATCCAAGCAACAAAATCAAACCAAATCACTTCTTCCAATCAATTAAACTTCTTCAAATCAATTTCTTCATCAAATTATTCAATCACATCACTTCTTCTAATAAAACCAGTTCTTCTAATCAATCCAATCATTATCATCAAATTAAACCATTTCTTCATCAATCCAATCAATCAATCATTCCAAGTAAATCAATCCTCAATTTAATTCATCAATCATCATCCAAATATTCAAATATTGCATCTTCAATCCTTCCAATAAATAATCCAAATGCAAGTCAATCCTTAATCCATACCAACCAAGCTAACCAATCTTTCTAAATTATCCAATCACATCCTTTGTTCTTGATCCTAATCTTGTTGTAAACCCAATCAATCAATCAATCATCCTTGTGTTGATCTAGGGATATATCGTTCCTCACAATGGAAACACTATCATCAACATCAATCAATCAATTAATCATCATTTTATAGCTTGACTGGGGCAATACCTTGTTTGTTTTTGTATCATTTGTGCATGCTTGCTTGTGTGTGCTATCATTTCAATTTGTATTTGCATCGAATTTGAATCACTCCTAGTTAATATTCTTATATTATATCTAGACAAGGTTGTATTATGTTGGGGCACGAAACACATCATCACCTTGGTCCTTTATAGCTTGGTGCATAACATCTAGTGCTATATCAAACATATGATTGCTCACTTTATTGCAGCATAACATTTCATTTTTTTTTTCATCTACTTCTTATCTTGTATCATTCATCTTATCCCTCCTTTATCATTTTATTCATTTCGAGAGAATATCCATGTTTATGCAACCCGCCTATCCTCTCGAGGGGGCATCATCACATCCTATATCATCATCCCATTTCTTCATATCTTTTGCATCATCATATTCTTCTGTCATCCCTTTCCTTCATTCATCATACTCTTCACTTCTTCAATTGGTTGGGGCATCATATTTTTTTCATGTATCCATACCTTAGCTTCTTTAAAATTATGTTACTTGACATAAATTTCACCATCTCGAACATCATCTCAAAGAAGGGCAAAATGTAGACACCCAAAATTTTCCATGTCATAATATTACCTAGTCGATACATAACCTTGTAAGAAATTTTGTAATATTTTATCCTAGGTCATTACATTATCGCACTTATCCTATTTATTCCACTTAATCACCTTCCCAATTAATTAAATAAATCTCATTTATTTAATTAATTCCCCCTTCAAATGTCTCAAAATAATTCAAATTAAATATTTGAATTAATCTCTCACTTATTGTCACATTGCAACACGTGTCACATGACTACAACTCTTCACATGCATAAACAATTTAAATAATTTTATTATTTAAATTATGAGATTCTCACTCACATCCTATTTTTACCCGCATTCATTGTGCGTCATAGGCATCTTTTCTCTCCAAATAAATAAAAGAATCCCACTTATTTCCTCACATATTAATTTTAGCCTCATGTCATAACCCACTTAATGTGCGTCATAGGCACTAAAATAAACTTTTAATCCTAGCCATACATATCACAAATTTCACTTTTAATCTTGGCCATTGAATCAAATCAACCTTCTCCTATAAATCAAGTCTTTCACAAGCCATTTAGGGGGATCTTCTTCTAGCATCATTAATCTGCCAAATTTTTTTCTTATTTATCTATTTTCTTCTATTATCTTTCATCTTATTGTTATGATGCAAAAATGAGCAATCAACATATCAACAATCAAACCTTCAAAATCTTGCATTCTCATGCGAGTGGAGAAGAGAAATGGAGATAAATAATTTATAGCTTGGAGATCGGTTTGCTCTGCTTTCTTATTTTGATTTTCATGCTAGTTTGTGCTCTATTGTGCTTGTTAGGGTTTTTCATTATAAATTTTTTATGCATTTTTCTCTAATATTTTTACCCTAACTACAAATATCATTCCTTTTTTGTGTACCACATATTGAGATACATTACAAAAAGATTGCTAAGGAATTTACAATATATACTCCATGATAGAGTCATGCTAATGTGGCCCACATCTCTTTGCAAAGAAATATTTTGTCTTACAATTTAGAAGATAAGATGGTTGGGATGTGAAGGTGTTATATCCAAACATTAAGTCATTACACCTTTCGCAATAAAATCCACAAGTGATAGAGTTCTGATCTATGCTCTATTAAATTGAAGTGCTAATGAAGGCGTGTTGTAATGCTCTGTATTCCTTCAAAATTGAAGTGATGGCCTTGTGCTTTTGAAGACATGTTCAGTAATGTTTAATGCAAACCACTTTATAATATCTTATGTTTCGGTCATCCACAAGATCATTTTTTAAATGACAGTTTGCTACTATTTGTCTAGAATGCTATGTTCTAGTCTATTCAGCGATTTTATTCAAATGCACCAACATATGGTGATCAGAGACTCCAAGAAAATGGTGAAGAGATATTATGCATGAATTAAAATTCTTGCATCTTGGTTTGCATGGTGTTTTTGGGTTCTCCTCAGTGGTACAAAGTTGAACATTTGACCATTTTGGTGGTGTTGTCATTGTTTGGTCCAACATGCTTGATTCCTTCATCTATTGTTGATCTTGATTAATCATTTTTATCTTGGAAAATGTGTTGTGATATATTTGTGCCCTGATATACAATATGTTGATCTACAACTAGTTTTTTTCATATTGTATATGTTTTGAGCCGACCAATGTGATAGCATATGTTTCATCTAAAAGGTCATCTTGGAGCCAACCTAATTGGTGTTTTGAGTTGTTGTGGAGTATGTTTATAGAAGATCAAAATAATTTGTGAAATATGAGTGGAATGAGGAATTAAGACTATGTAGTATGTTAAATAAGAAGTGTGTGAAGTTAGTGTGAAGGATTAATTGAGCAAAACAGGAATTACAACATCAACATATGTTGGATGTTTTTTATATTAGTTCATATTCATAGTTCTCATTATAATTTTCATGTATCTTGATCTGAGATAGTGTGTCTCATTAGGTCCTTGTATCTCTCCACAAGGTTGTACACCTTAGTCTAAAATTCCATAAGTGATCCTTAAACAACATTGTAATCTTCGTAAGCAGTGAGCTTCATATATTGCGAGTTAACTCTCTCTCTGGTTTTTCCCTCATTAGGTTTTCCACCTAAAAATCTTGGTGTCCTTGTGTGGTGCATGTTTTATTTTCTACTCTTCTTTCAGTTTAAGGGATATGATGTTTGATCTGGAAATGGGAATGGTTAAGTTTTAATATATATTGATTAACCCCTCCTCTCAGCACTACAGTGTGCTCAACAATTGGTATCAGAGCCAAGTAACTTTGAGAAGTTTAACAATTGAGGTAGACCTTGCACTTGAACACATGGGGTCTATAGAAAATATCAATGATATGTTCATTCTAGAACCAGATCTAGAATGAATGGAACCTAAAGGTTGGGACATCAATCCAGATGAATGTGAAGCTGATTTTGAAGGAGAAATCTGGTCTTCTTTTTAAGATCTAGATGAAGTAAGATTGCAAAATATCAAATATGAGAGTAAATGATGGAAAAATAAAAAGAGACAAATAAAAATTTGAATGAAAAAGATAAAGAATCAAAATAAGATATTGGTTGGTAAATTGAAAGCTCAAATAGAAGGAGGAAATGGATGTGAGACTAAAATCAAAGAAGCTGAAGATGTGATCTCAAATTTAAAATTCAAAGTTGAATAAGGAAAGAGGATTGAGGATTTCTTGAATACCAAGCCCAATGATAAAATTTTTGAGTTTTTAAAGATTTAGGAAGAGATCATATCTCTAAGAAAAGAACTTGAAAAATAAAAATAAAAAATTGACAAGGGTCTGAAATTGAGAGGAGGTTTTGTAATTTTGAATGAATTGATTAACTCTCAAAATCCATCTAAAGAGAAATCTAGAATTGGTTTTGAAAAAGTTAAAAGTCCTATGAACAATACATTTGGAAACATTTATGATAACTTCAAAGTAGTAGGAATACTTGAAACAAGGGACAAGAAATATTACATTGAAAAACCTAAGGAGAAATTCTTCAGAAATAAAGATATAAAGAAATAAGGAGGATTCATTTCTATCCAAAACAATAAAAGGAACTTCAAAAATCCTACCCCTAAGAAAACTACTCCCATCTTGTTCAATGATAACTGTTATGCTTACAATAAGTTCGCTCATAAGGCGATTGGTTGTGGAAGCAAGATGAGTCAGAATTCATTTAGTCCTCCAAGGTACAATGCTATGAACTCTCAATCATTTCATGCTTAGTGTTATGCTTGCAATAAATTTGGTCATAAGGCTA
>CM021100.1:9396077-9582183 GCA_007115665.2 Sequoiadendron giganteum | reverse complement strand
CTAACTACATTTGGTGAACCCGACGTGAATCCTTTGATCTAGCTTGCTTTTTGCAGGTTTTATTGTTTTTTGTTGTTGCAGATTTACCAGTTTTTGGATGAAACTTGAGGTTTTACAAATTCCATCATATCTTTTAAATGGCTGTGTATTTCTCTACAAGATTTTTGTAGATGCTTAAACATCATTTCACGGGATTACAGTAAAAAGATTGAGGGTTTATCACCATTTTTGTAGGAGTTATTGTGATTTTATGTGTTTCCATAAAAAAAAAAATTCTAGGTGCAAATCGATGAATTTTTTAGAAATGTTTACATTTCTAAAAATCTCTTGCAATTTTAATAGGGGTTTGTTTTTTACAGATTTGATTTTGATGTTAAATGAAGTACTAAATAAGCCAATCTTTAATTTTTGTATGTTTTTCACAAATCCGCGTTTTTGAGTGCAAAAAAGAGAATTTTTCTAACTTCTTTACATTTTTGGAAAACTCTCAGAAAATTAGGAAGGGTTTCTTCTTTGAGTTTTTATTTTTCAGATCAATAACATCTTCAAATAATCGAATCTAATTCGGTTATGTTAAAAACGTGTATCTGAAATTGAAATTTTCTGATGAGCTTTTTGTTTTGGCTGCATTATAATATCATTTTTGTAATTTCGCAGGTGATCATAAGGAGATGCAGTAGCAGCAATATCAGTCATACACATCAAATTGGAAAGCAGAAATTTTTGGGTGCACTCATTCTATTATTTTTATCTCTCATTTAATCAATCAATTCTGTTTGCAAAACACTTGAATTTGGAGCTTTAAAATGAACATCTTGTTTGCAATCACACTTTGAAATTGGGCTTAAAAATAACCATTGTCTTCCATCATACATTTTGACTTTGGGTTAAAAATAACAAGTGTTTGAATTTTTTTACACACATTTCAATTTTTTTAAGGAAAAGTAATAATTGCGAGTGTGAATCAAATGTGTGTGTGTTCAAAAACACCTCACTTGATTCGCTTTTGTCAAACCCTTCATAGGAGGCCTACTAGGGGATTTCATCACCCCTAGGGATGACCTCAATCAAGGTGTGAATTGAAAGACACGCTTCTTTGAGTGTTAAAATCTTGTCACTCTTGGCTAAGCCCCAAAGAACTTTATACCTTTGGGAAGTGAAGGTGAAGGGTGGGTTACCCCTTTCTCCCGGCTGTGTGGCAGGATTTTTCTTTCAAATTATCCCTAGTCAACCTTGTGCATCCTAGCTTAAGACCTAATTGGCCATACCCACTTGACTAGTTCTAGGACTTGTTGATGTGTCTTCTTCAAGTGTGTGCTTAATCATCACATTCATAATTTCAAATTCAAACTTGCTTAAGTGTCTTACGTGTGTGATTCATGGGTGTACATGTGTAATCATTTGTTTAAAAATTTCCATATCAAGCTATAAACACACACACATAAACATATCATTTTAATCATCCTAATCATCCTAATCATCCTTTTTCTAATCACATTCCAATCAATTTCATCCTAATCAATCCAAGTCATCCAATCTAATCATTCCACATCATCATCATCATCACCCTAATCCTGGGGAAGCACTTCCTAAAATAGTCCTAATCCTTAACAATCTTAGTCACAAGCCCAAGGTCATACTTCAAGGAGCCCCTTCACCTAATCATGAAGATAATCCAAAACCATATCCTCCAAGGCGGTCAAACTTTTCTCCTAGTGATGATGAGAACTTTGTAGATCCTAGTGATGATGAAAACTTTGTAGAAATCTTAGGTCACCTTAATGATACTATTGACAAGGGAAATACCACCCTAAGTTTGGAATCATACACCATTCCACCTACTATTCCTACATCACCATCTAATAAAATGCCTATCTCAAAGCATACTAGTCCTACACCAACACCACCATCCAACTTCTCAAGCTCTAATCCATCAACCAAAGAATCCTTTAATGATTTTCTCCAAAGACTACTAGCACGGAATAGACCATCCCCATGTCAAGCACCCATTAATGAACTTACCAACGAACCTTTGAATTCCATGCCTATTCTTCCAACTCCATCATGTGGTCCACAACCTATTGATCTTATATGTCTAAGTCAAATTCCATCATGCCCTCATGTTGTTGATCATAAAGAGCATACCAAGCCTCTTCTAGAGTCTTCCACTTCCATTTCCACTCAAACCCAAGAGCTATGTCAAGAGCATTATCCTAAGCATGAGGAAACATTAACCTCTCATTCTAATCAAGATCTAGTCCCTTTTAATGATCCCACTCATAACATACTTGGTCCTATTCATGACGAAGCTTCCCTCTATGATCTAGATCCTACCTATGATCAAGAAGGCCATGATGATCCTCTTATCCAACTTTATGCATTCCATGGTCAAGAGCCTATCACTTCACCTATCCATGAGCAAGAAACCTCCATTTCTCCTATAGACCCCCTACCTAGTCCTATCCATGATCCCACATTATCCACTTGTCATGATGAGACACATGCCTCCCAAGTAAATGTAGAAGATCAAACCAATAGTGTGGATCTAAATGAACATAATCAAGATCCTAATGATCCTTCCACATCCACTATAAACCCCATTTCAAATCCATCAACATGTCCTATTGGTCTATCCATCTTTATTCATGAATTTTCCTCCATAGAAGAACAAAAACCTTTATCTACTTCACCTTTTTCATCTAATAATGAACTCAAGTCTAGTGTCCAAAACACACCTAGTCCCATTGTCCATCGCATGCTTCAAAACATGAACTACCAAGGTAAAGGTTTAGGCCTTCATGAACAAGGTATTTTGGAGCCAATCCATGTCAAGGTCCCTCCACGCTCTTATGGCCTTGGTTATACACCCCAAGGACACCAATCTAAAGATGTTGGTACTTCCTCCATCCATCATAAGTCCTCTTTCCACCATAAATCCTATCATAAGCCTAAAACATATGTTTCCATCCCTCATCCATCATCCTACAAATGTCAAAAGCATGTGACCGTACACCTTCCACCATCAACTTTTCCACCATTGCTTCCAACTCCTAATATCCATCCATCTAATCTACCTCCACTACTCCCAACACCTAATATCCCCATTATCCAATCCCCTTATCCACCTATCCATAAATCCTCTAAAAATCCTAATCATGACCAATCAATGCACACATTGTCTAAACATGAAGCTTCCACTCATTCCACCATACCCATGGGATTCAAAAGAAAAAAATTGATGCCTCTAGCTATAAAGAAAAAAATCTGAAGGGTCCTCATGCCCTAGGACACAAAATAAAAGAATCAAAGAAAAATCCATCCAAAAATCAATATAAGCCCATACCTCCAAAAGAAAATGCCAAAACTAAAATGGTTTGGGTCCCTAAGAAAAAGGAAAACAAGTCAAACAAGGCATCTACATCTCAAAAATCCCAACGATCCACTTCCACCTCACATTCCCACTCTATTCAAGAATCTCATATTCCATCCCACAAGAAAAATAATAGTCATAAAAATACTAAGTCTATGTGGGTACCAAAAGCACTTCATCACCCATCTCCTAAGAAAACATCTTCATTGCTTCCTACACCTCCTCCACATCAAAATCTTCAACGTTTATCACAATGTGTGCAACCATTGGTCATGGTTCCCTTCCATTTCACAACAATTCCACATACCTCCATCTCCTCACCCTTCACTCATTATCCTACATACCTCCCTCATCACCTTCCTATGGTCCATGCTTTTGGCTAAGCCTCCCATCCATCTTCCCTAGATAATCCACATCATAATCCACCAATCCCTCCATAATCCACATCATAATCCATCATCTACCTACTCCATCTCCCTTTCATGTCATCCCTTACCAACATCTATGAGCATAATGACATTTGACATGGCCCATGAGATGACATCCATCTCTATTGGGACTATCACCTTTCATGGAACTAGACACTTGAGTCCCTCCTATCCATATTCCCCTTCTCTTATCCAAAAATAAAAAAATCAAAAAAAAAATAAAAAAGAAAAAGAAAGAGAAAAAAAAAGAGTAAAGAGAAATCCCTTCATCCAACGGTGAAAACTTGGTAAACAGGCACCCTGGATAAGTACCATGATGAAAACTTGGAAAAAGGCATCATGTGTAGGTTGATCTTCTATGTCACTTACACTTGGGGGCACTTTGTCTCATCTCACTATCTATCCTATCATGTCATTTCTTATCATATCATTTCCATCCTACCTACCATCTTTATCCATCATACCCATATACTTATCATATTGAGTCCATTCATCCTCTCTTCCTCTTTTTGATCTTGATAAAAATATGGGGCAAAATGTTGAAACATGCTTTGGATATCTTTTGATATACCTCATCCTTCCAAACAAGCCTATCATTATCCTAGTGTCATAAGCTTTGTCATGAATAATCCTAAGTATTGTACCTAGAATGGGGCATTTTATTCCTATGTGACATAGTCTTTGGAGATCACATCCTTGCTCTCTTATGATGCATACATCCATTTCATTCACTATGACCTATCATTTTTTATCCATCCATATATCATGAGCCTTTTGTCCCTTATCCTATCACCCACCCTTTCATCCATCAATCCCATCTATCTCCTTGCACCTAGACTTGGTTTTCCCTTGTCATTGGTATCTAGCAAAAAGGCTACCCAAATTGTCATCCATTGACATCTCAAAACATCTCAAAAAAGTCCTAAAAAAATGCAAAAAATTTGAAAAAGGTCTGAAAAAGAAATCCAAAAAAATCAAAACATTTCAAAAATCCAAAAAAACATCACATATTCCAAAAATCCAAAAAATCATATCATTTCAAAAATCCAAAAAAATCAAAACATTTCAAAAATCCAAAAAATCAAAACATTTCAAAAATCCAAGCAACAAAATCAAACCAAATCACTTCTTCCAATCAATTAAACTTCTTCAAATCAATTTCTTCATCAAATTATTCAATCACATCACTTCTTCTAATAAAACCAGTTCTTCTAATCAATCCAATCATTATCATCAAATTAAACCATTTCTTCATCAATCCAATCAATCAATCATTCCAAGTAAATCAATCCTCAATTTAATTCATCAATCATCATCCAAATATTCAAATATTGCATCTTCAATCCTTCCAATAAATAATCCAAATGCAAGTCAATCCTTAATCCATACCAACCAAGCTAACCAATCTTTCTAAATTATCCAATCACATCCTTTGTTCTTGATCCTAATCTTGTTGTAAACCCAATCAATCAATCAATCATCCTTGTGTTGATCTAGGGATATATCGTTCCTCACAATGGAAACACTATCATCAACATCAATCAATCAATTAATCATCATTTTATAGCTTGACTGGGGCAATACCTTGTTTGTTTTTGTATCATTTGTGCATGCTTGCTTGTGTGTGCTATCATTTCAATTTGTATTTGCATCGAATTTGAATCACTCCTAGTTAATATTCTTATATTATATCTAGACAAGGTTGTATTATGTTGGGGCACGAAACACATCATCACCTTGGTCCTTTATAGCTTGGTGCATAACATCTAGTGCTATATCAAACATATGATTGCTCACTTTATTGCAGCATAACATTTCATTTTTTTTTTCATCTACTTCTTATCTTGTATCATTCATCTTATCCCTCCTTTATCATTTTATTCATTTCGAGAGAATATCCATGTTTATGCAACCCGCCTATCCTCTCGAGGGGGCATCATCACATCCTATATCATCATCCCATTTCTTCATATCTTTTGCATCATCATATTCTTCTGTCATCCCTTTCCTTCATTCATCATACTCTTCACTTCTTCAATTGGTTGGGGCATCATATTTTTTTCATGTATCCATACCTTAGCTTCTTTAAAATTATGTTACTTGACATAAATTTCACCATCTCGAACATCATCTCAAAGAAGGGCAAAATGTAGACACCCAAAATTTTCCATGTCATAATATTACCTAGTCGATACATAACCTTGTAAGAAATTTTGTAATATTTTATCCTAGGTCATTACATTATCGCACTTATCCTATTTATTCCACTTAATCACCTTCCCAATTAATTAAATAAATCTCATTTATTTAATTAATTCCCCCTTCAAATGTCTCAAAATAATTCAAATTAAATATTTGAATTAATCTCTCACTTATTGTCACATTGCAACACGTGTCACATGACTACAACTCTTCACATGCATAAACAATTTAAATAATTTTATTATTTAAATTATGAGATTCTCACTCACATCCTATTTTTACCCGCATTCATTGTGCGTCATAGGCATCTTTTCTCTCCAAATAAATAAAAGAATCCCACTTATTTCCTCACATATTAATTTTAGCCTCATGTCATAACCCACTTAATGTGCGTCATAGGCACTAAAATAAACTTTTAATCCTAGCCATACATATCACAAATTTCACTTTTAATCTTGGCCATTGAATCAAATCAACCTTCTCCTATAAATCAAGTCTTTCACAAGCCATTTAGGGGGATCTTCTTCTAGCATCATTAATCTGCCAAATTTTTTTCTTATTTATCTATTTTCTTCTATTATCTTTCATCTTATTGTTATGATGCAAAAATGAGCAATCAACATATCAACAATCAAACCTTCAAAATCTTGCATTCTCATGCGAGTGGAGAAGAGAAATGGAGATAAATAATTTATAGCTTGGAGATCGGTTTGCTCTGCTTTCTTATTTTGATTTTCATGCTAGTTTGTGCTCTATTGTGCTTGTTAGGGTTTTTCATTATAAATTTTTTATGCATTTTTCTCTAATATTTTTACCCTAACTACAAATATCATTCCTTTTTTGTGTACCACATATTGAGATACATTACAAAAAGATTGCTAAGGAATTTACAATATATACTCCATGATAGAGTCATGCTAATGTGGCCCACATCTCTTTGCAAAGAAATATTTTGTCTTACAATTTAGAAGATAAGATGGTTGGGATGTGAAGGTGTTATATCCAAACATTAAGTCATTACACCTTTCGCAATAAAATCCACAAGTGATAGAGTTCTGATCTATGCTCTATTAAATTGAAGTGCTAATGAAGGCGTGTTGTAATGCTCTGTATTCCTTCAAAATTGAAGTGATGGCCTTGTGCTTTTGAAGACATGTTCAGTAATGTTTAATGCAAACCACTTTATAATATCTTATGTTTCGGTCATCCACAAGATCATTTTTTAAATGACAGTTTGCTACTATTTGTCTAGAATGCTATGTTCTAGTCTATTCAGCGATTTTATTCAAATGCACCAACATATGGTGATCAGAGACTCCAAGAAAATGGTGAAGAGATATTATGCATGAATTAAAATTCTTGCATCTTGGTTTGCATGGTGTTTTTGGGTTCTCCTCAGTGGTACAAAGTTGAACATTTGACCATTTTGGTGGTGTTGTCATTGTTTGGTCCAACATGCTTGATTCCTTCATCTATTGTTGATCTTGATTAATCATTTTTATCTTGGAAAATGTGTTGTGATATATTTGTGCCCTGATATACAATATGTTGATCTACAACTAGTTTTTTTCATATTGTATATGTTTTGAGCCGACCAATGTGATAGCATATGTTTCATCTAAAAGGTCATCTTGGAGCCAACCTAATTGGTGTTTTGAGTTGTTGTGGAGTATGTTTATAGAAGATCAAAATAATTTGTGAAATATGAGTGGAATGAGGAATTAAGACTATGTAGTATGTTAAATAAGAAGTGTGTGAAGTTAGTGTGAAGGATTAATTGAGCAAAACAGGAATTACAACATCAACATATGTTGGATGTTTTTTATATTAGTTCATATTCATAGTTCTCATTATAATTTTCATGTATCTTGATCTGAGATAGTGTGTCTCATTAGGTCCTTGTATCTCTCCACAAGGTTGTACACCTTAGTCTAAAATTCCATAAGTGATCCTTAAACAACATTGTAATCTTCGTAAGCAGTGAGCTTCATATATTGCGAGTTAACTCTCTCTCTGGTTTTTCCCTCATTAGGTTTTCCACCTAAAAATCTTGGTGTCCTTGTGTGGTGCATGTTTTATTTTCTACTCTTCTTTCAGTTTAAGGGATATGATGTTTGATCTGGAAATGGGAATGGTTAAGTTTTAATATATATTGATTAACCCCTCCTCTCAGCACTACAGTGTGCTCAACAATTGGTATCAGAGCCAAGTAACTTTGAGAAGTTTAACAATTGAGGTAGACCTTGCACTTGAACACATGGGGTCTATAGAAAATATCAATGATATGTTCATTCTAGAACCAGATCTAGAATGAATGGAACCTAAAGGTTGGGACATCAATCCAGATGAATGTGAAGCTGATTTTGAAGGAGAAATCTGGTCTTCTTTTTAAGATCTAGATGAAGTAAGATTGCAAAATATCAAATATGAGAGTAAATGATGGAAAAATAAAAAGAGACAAATAAAAATTTGAATGAAAAAGATAAAGAATCAAAATAAGATATTGGTAAATTGAAAGCTCAAATAGAAGGAGGAAATGGATGTGAGACTAAAATCAAAGAAGCTGAAGATGTGATCTCAAATTTAAAATTCAAAGTTGAATAAGGAAAGAGGATTGAGGATTTCTTGAATACCAAGCCCAATGATAAAATTTTTGAGTTTTTAAAGATTTAGGAAGAGATCATATCTCTAAGAAAAGAACTTGAAAAATAAAAATAAAAAATTGACAAGGGTCTGAAATTGAGAGGAGGTTTTGTAATTTTGAATGAATTGATTAACTCTCAAAATCCATCTAAAGAGAAATCTAGAATTGGTTTTGAAAAAGTTAAAAGTCCTATGAACAATACATTTGGAAACATTTATGATAACTTCAAAGTAGTAGGAATACTTGAAACAAGGGACAAGAAATATTACATTGAAAAACCTAAGGAGAAATTCTTCAGAAATAAAGATATAAAGAAATAAGGAGGATTCATTTCTATCCAAAACAATAAAAGGAACTTCAAAAATCCTACCCCTAAGAAAACTACTCCCATCTTGTTCAATGATAACTGTTATGCTTACAATAAGTTCGCTCATAAGGCGATTGGTTGTGGAAGCAAGATGAGTCAGAATTCATTTAGTCCTCCAAGGTACAATGCTATGAACTCTCAATCATTTCATGCTTAGTGTTATGCTTGCAATAAATTTGGTCATAAGGCTAATGAATGTAGAAGTAAAATGATAAGGAATATTAATGCTATGGCCTCTCAATCCTTCTATGATTATTGCTACACATGTAACAATTTTAGTCATAAGTCTATTGATTATAGATCCAATGTGAGAAATAATTATGCTTTGAAAGCTCGTATCACCTGCTACAATTGCAATAAATCGAGACAAATTGCAAGGTTCTATGGAACCCCTAAAAATGATTTGTGTTCCACCTCAAAATTTAGTATAATTTGGTTATTGTCATGTCTCTAGGCTTAGGGTTTAGTCTATTTTCAGTGTCTTAGGGTTAATTTGTTCAAACCATTCCTAAATAACCCTTAAGTCTACGTCCTTTCCAATGTATAATTTTTCGTTGACCCCTTATCGTTGATTCTCGGTCGTTAAGTCATGACTTGTGCCATCAAGTTTGTTTTGTTATCGGCCCTTGAGTCCTAATGATCCTGATGGTTTCCCATTGATTTATTAAAAATATTGCCTTATACTAATGTGGGTTGATGTTCATTCAAATACTTGTCAAGCCTTAGATTTGGGCTTAAATTTTCCATCATTCACCAATAGTTTTGACCTTAATCCTTATGTCCTCATTTATCATATGCCTAGGGGTGGCCCCCTTATATGAACTAATATTTGGCATGTCCAGATGTACAATGATTGTGATGACCATTTGATTATTGAAATCAGACCCTAGCCATTCCCAGATCCCCCGCTCTACTCTATTTTCCATTTAAATATTTCAGTGGGTTGGTGGGTGAGCGCCATGTGCCTTCTTCATTGGCAGGCCCAACACCTTTGAAAGGTCAATGGGTGATGAATTGATAAGATCAATGATTGTTGTTTGGTGATGTGGCTTCATCAAGGTTTATCCCTGCCACCCCATTCAATTTTATTTTATCTTAAATAATATTGCAGGCTAGCGGGTTGTAGACATTTGTCCCTTTATCGGAGGGACCCACCTAGCTTTGGAAGTAGTGAACACTTTGTCAAGTGGAGATCGACGATTAATAGTGGGTGATGTGGATCAATCTTGAGCACTCCCCACCATCCCATGTGGGACACACCCATGCCTCCTATCTCTTAGCAAGGAAGTGGGTATATGTCACGTGGAAGCAATCTAAAGGGCGAGAAATACATTAGTAAAGGATAAATATTAAAAATTATTTCCATAAGGAAATGAAAGATAAATTGTGCGATATCAGAATTAATTTCTTCTACATGTGTTCAAGATATAATGGATATTATTTGATCCTAGCCACATTTTTTGTCAAAGGGTTGTATACACGGGCAGGTGGTTTTCTTTAACACAAGCACAAGTTGGTAGTTTGAAATCAAATCTCGGCCACACCTCATTATCCCATTGATAAAAGTTGCAAGAGGGTTAATTCTCATGGGTGAGTGGGAAAAATTGACACGATATGCTCTCTTTAATGATAAGTGGATGATGGAGTGTGTCGATAGGGTGGATTTTTATCCACATGATTTTTTCTAATTGGACAAAGGAAATAGATGCATGCAGTCAACTTTTTCAAAATTCATTGTCTTGATTCAGATTATAGGTCGATCTATCTCATCGTGTGATCAACAGTGGAGATTCAAAAAAGTGGTTACCTATTAGCTTTCTTGCGCAATAATTCTATGAGAATTGATAGTCGACATGCTCCAATTGTTCAATATATTGAGAGTTGATAACCATTTTTTTGACAATTGCAAACATCAAAAGCTAAGAAAGTGATCTTGTGTCTGAGAAGATGGTGTAAAGGTTTTTGGCAAGAAGTTGCAGAGATATTGAGGTAATTTTCTTGGGTAAGTAGGTGTTCATACCTACTCTATTTTAATTATGCATACGTTGTCTTGTGACTTCTAAATTCTTGGGGTGGTGAGGGTTTAATTGTTTGCAATTTATATTTGGGTTGGTGAGCATTACATGGGTTTGGGAGTTTTGTTCTACAAGTTCAATTTGAGAACATAAACCAGTGAGTTTTTCCTGCAAGTGAAGGTTTTCCAATTATTGTTTTGTTTCTTATAAGAATGAGTAAGCATAGTGAGTCTTTCCAACCAGTCAGAAGGCCTAGGAGGATTATACACTTGAAATTACACAAGGTACACTAAGAGATCCTGTAAAGAAAAAAGACAAGAGGAGAGCACGTAATAAGTCTAAGAAGGGTGGTGTCAAGAGCACTTACAACCTAAGGAGTAGGGTTTTTGTTCATAACCAAAATGATTCTAGTGTGAAATTAGTTGTCTTGGTGGAAGAAGAAGAATAAGTACCACAAGGCTTATGATTCTTAGATGGGAAGGCATGAATCTACCATGGAGGCTGGGCCTAGTCCTTTAAGTGATGAAGTAGATATTGATGTGGAGTATGGCCATTACCTTCTCACACTCGCAAGTAGAGAGGATTCTAGTGATGGATATATAGCTTCTCCAATTTTAGTAAAATCATGAAGCGAACACACATACTACAATTTTTAAGATGATGGAAATTGACAAAGGTGGTGTCCCGATTTCATGTTTTTGTTTTTGATGATCGACGTGAAGGAGAGGTGTTGGACACTATTTCTGCAACGATGGTTTTGTCTTCTTCAATGAGTTTATAAGTTATTGTCTTGGATGCTAACATGGAAAACTTATTTGGTTGACATGGATAAGAGGTTTTGGTTCTTCTACAATGACGAATGATGCCTTTTGGAAGGTGGGTAAATATTCATCGATGGAATTGTTTTTTGTCTTTTTCCATTTCCCCCTCTTTGCAAACACAAATGTAACCATCTGGGGAGTTTTGGAATTGAGATGAAATTGAGCATCAAATGAAAATGTGACTGAAATTGCAATTTTTCCCAAAGCTTGTTGCTCCCATGTTTCTATAAATGGGATTTCAAGGCCAGTTACAAGGGGTTCAAATTTTGGGTCTCGAGTGGTCTAGGTCATAAAAAAAAGGCTTATGTAAGAGTAGTTTGTAATTCATGCACAGATGAATGTAACAATATGAAGTCTAGGGTACATACTAATTTTTAATGAGCTTAGTTAGTTTTAAAGTAGCAACAACATATCAATGAAAAATGAAAGTTCAGAAGCATATTCTCTTCGATGTATTTTGTCTTCCAAATTATAAATGAAATGATTAAGGATCCTTTTGTTTATCTTCACTCATTTTGGTTGGATGAATGATTTTATTTTTCTTTGGTATGAAGAGTGTTTGGTTGCATATTTGGGTGCATTTGATGAGGAAATGAGTTATTTGTTGAGAGATAAGGATCGTACAACATTGCATCATGCATTTAACATTTCAATCGACATTGAAAACAACTTAAGGTACTCAATGATGAAGGGATATATGGATGCAAGTGTCGGTTATTTTAGCACACCTCATATAAAGGGATTAGACAATAGGATTGATTGTCATGGTGATGGTACTTCAGATGTCCCATCACTACCTAATGTAGCTAATGGTGAGCTCCAAATTGAACATCAACAAAATTTGATCAATATTGATCAGACATCTTTTTTTCAAGATTTATTTGACATGAAGAGGTACAAGGGAGAATCTCGATATGACTTGTTCTGAAGGTTTTTGGATGCCTTGTTAGAGGTCCCCCAAAAAATTAGACCTAATGATTCAATGCGTATTGACTTGTTCTATGAAATCTTTGAGCTAGGACTGAGTACCTTGCCAAAGGATTTTAAGCCTTAGGGTTTTGATCAGATAATTGATTGGATCAAAATTGTTGAGGAAGCCAAATGTGATTATGCAAAAAGTATGATAAACCAAAGTGTCAATAGTGGTTGTCCTATTGAAAATAATCAGAAGGTAATGAAAATGATTGAAAAGGGTGTATCCGAGAATATACATCTATATTGTGGTATGGGTGAGGATATTGGTTATAACCAATTCATAGGCAATCTATGTACAAATGATTACATTGGTGATAAGGAAGAAGATTTATTTTCAAGTGTTGTTGATGCCTTGTCACAAATTTGTGGTCAAAGTATTAAGAATGAGAGTTTGAGCTTTCACACTGAACACTTTGAGCTTAATGCATATGGTAATGAATTGTCTGGTGATGATGATCATAGAGAGAATGAGGTCTTCAATTTTTTTTCTAAGGAATATGAGTCTTTTATGAGGATGATTTAGAGGGATTTTCCTTGCATGAAGGATGCAATAATGTTATTTCTCATGGGTTTTTTCCCTTACAAATGATTGAAAAAATTTCATGCGATGGATACCTAGAGTGCAATCCAGTTATATTAGAAATAGAGAATGTTATCTTTGCGAGTGATGATGAGTTTGAAGACAAGAATGTATGTATTACGTATCCTGACCTTAAGCCAATGTTAAAAATGATGAAAATTGTGGTGCTAAATAGTAGGACCATGTCCTAGTGGCTCTTGATTGTCTATGTGAAGCAAAGATGGAATATGTTAGTTTTGTAGCAAAAATGGACATGATTATTTTTAATAAGGAATATATTGATGAGGAAATGGATGAGAGGCTTGTTCAAATGCCAATGAACAACATTCAAATTATAATGAACCTTTCACATTTGAGTCACCATACCCATCAATTGATGGTGCACATGAGTTCCTTATTACTGACCCTATTAATCTTGAGTTATTTGAGTCATCCTTTGAAATATTTGCATTGATTTGGATAGTTATTTGAAGAATGAACTAGACCATGTTAATGAACCTAAAATGGAGGTACTATTTGATGCATGGGATGATATTGATAATTTTTTTTGTGGTGATGACCCTAATCTGAATAAGAGCAAAAATACCATGGGTGTTGATGAATCACTTGTCCAAAGTATTATAGCATGTGATAGTATTACTGGTTCACAATGCTTAGACGAATGTGAGTACCACTTGGATAATATGTTTGTGTATGGAAATTTCTTGTCCATAAAAAAAAATGAATGTTTGTCTATGATGGAATATAAACTAGAGGATGATTCCAAGATTTTATATGAGCCTTCTATTCATTCTGAGTTATCAGGAGTGAAATTGCAATATGACTCCAAAGGGTTAGGAGATATGTTTCTGGGTGGAAATCTTGAACAAAGTGTTTATGAAGGTTTTTTAGTTTGATGTGAAAATTGAATTTGATGTCAACCTTTATGATGTTAATGATCAAGTGGACTATGAATTTTTTCAATTTTTAGTCAAGTTGGATGAGTATTTGGTGAAGTATGACTGTGAATTGAATGAAGTTGAATATCACATGGGTCATGGATTTTAGTTGATATATGATTACATAATTTAGTTGGGCAAGGTTTATGATGACAATGGAAAGTTCAGACACATGACAATTATGGTTAATTGGGTGACCTCAACAAGATTAGTTGGTAGGAAATTCATGGCAATGCTTCCAATCTCGAACTAGTGTAGACATCATAAAATAATTTTTTTGATAGAGGTAAAGAATGGTTCTAAGTTTTTGGGGGCCTGGGGCCACCAATTTAAGATAAATCCTATTAAATTGAAGAATTTAAGCTAAAATACTATACATCAAAAAGGGCTTCTAAGAAAATTTGAAGTGGGATGCACATTGTAAAGTCATGTAAATATTGTATATATGTTGGTTTTCCTTGGTCTGGCTCTCTGTCCTTGTTCAAGAAAGTTCTAGTTTTGGTTCTCTATGCCTGGTCTACTTAAAATTGAGATTCTTGGATATCACTTTATTTTGGAGGAACAAACATCCCCAATAGGAGGCACTGATGGAATCCCTAAAAAATGTTTTGTGTTCCACCTCAAAGTTTTGTAAAATCTTGTTACTGTCATGTCTTTGGGCTTAGGGTTTAGTCTATTATCAATGCCTTAGGGTTGAATTGTTTGAATGCTTCCTAAATAACCCTTAATATTAAATCCTTTCCAATGTATAATTTGTTGTTGACCTCTTAGCACTGATTCCTAGTCGTTAAGTCATGAATTGTTGCATCCTTAAGTCTACGTCCTTGCCAATTTATAATTTTTTGTTGACATCTTATCTCTGGTTCTCAGTCATTAATTCATTACTCGTGCCATTGAGTCTATTTTTTATCAACCCCTAAGTCCTAATGATCTCGGTCATTGCCCATTTCTTTCTTAAAAATATTGCCTTATACTAATGTGGGTTGATGTTCATTCAAATACTTGTCGGGCCTCAGGTTTGGGCTTAAATTTTCCATCATTCATCAATAGTTTCGACCTTAATCCTTATGTCCCCATATATTGTATGCCTAGGGGTGGCCCCATTGTATGAACCAACATTTGTCATGTGCAGATTTCCAATGACTATGATGACTATTTGATCATCAAAATTAGATCCTAGTCATTCCTCGAGCCCCCACTCTACTCTATTTTTCATTTGAATATTCTAGTGGGCTAGTAGGTGAGAACCATATGCCTTCTTCATTGGTAGGCCCAACACCTTTGAAAGGTCAATGGGTGATGATGGAGTGTGCCGATAGGGTCGATTTTTCTCCAAATGGGTTTTTCTGATTGAACAAAGGCAATAGATGCGTGTAGTCAACTTTTTCAAAATTTATTGCCTTGATTCAGATTATAGGTTGATCTATATCATCATGTGATCAACGGTGGAGATTCAAAATCAATTGGTTGTATATCAGCTTGCTCACGCAAGCATTCAATGAGCATTGATGTTCAACACACTTAGATTGTTCAATATAATGAGACTTGATAGCCATTTTCTTCACAATTGCAATCATCAGAAGCCGAGAAAGTGATCTTGTGTTTGAGAAGGTGTAAAGGATTTTGTCAAGAAGTTGTAGAGATATTGAGGTAATTTTCTCAGGTAAGTAGGTGTCCATACCTACTCTATTTCAATTGTGCATAAGTTGGCTTGTGAGTTCTACATTCTTGGGCTGGTGAGGGTTTAATTGCTTGTAATTTCTATTTGGGTTGGTGATCATTGTTTGGGAGTTTTGTTCTACAAATTCAATTTGAGAACATAAACTGGTGAGTTTTTCCTACAAGTGAAGGTTTGCTAGTTCTTGTTATGTTTCCTATAAGAATGAGTAAGCCTGGTGAGTTTGTTCAACTAGTCAGAAGGTCTAGGAGGATTAGTATGCTTGAACCTCAAGATGATAAACTTGAAATTGAACAAGGTACACTAGGAGCTACTGCAAAGCCAAAAGACAAGAGGAGAGTTTGTAATAAGTCTAAGAAGGGTGATGTCAATAGAACTTACAACCTGAGGAGTAGGGTTGTTGTTCGTAACCAGGATGAGTTTGGTGCTAAATTGGGGGAAGAAGAATAATAAGTACCATAAGGCTTATGATTCTTATATGAGAAGGCATGACTCTCTCATGGAGGTTGGGGCTGGTCCTTTGAGCGATGAAGCGAAATACTGACCCGAAGTATGGCCATTACCTTCTCACACTCGCAAGTTGAGAGGATTCTGATGATGGAGATATAGCTTCTCTAGTTTCAAAAAATTCATGAAGGGGACACAAATACTTTGATTTTGAAGATGATGAACCTTCACGGAGGTGGTGCCCCGGTTCCATTTTTTTGTTTTTTTTTACTAGTGTGAAGGAGAGGTGTTGGACACTATTGCTGCTATGATGGGTTTGTCTTCTTCAATGAGGATATAATTTTTTGTCATAGGTGCTGACATGGAGAAATTATTTGGTTGATGTGGATGAGAGGTTTTGATGTTGCTGCAATGATGAATGATGCCTTTTGGAAGGTGAGTAAATCTTCATCGATGGAATTTTTTTTGTCTTTTGTGATTTCCTTCTCTCTGTAAACGCAAATGTAACCATTTGGGGAGTTTTGGAATTGAGATGAAATTGATTGTCAAATGAAAATGTGACTAAAATTGTAATTTTTCTTGAAGCTTGTTGCCCCCATGTTTCTATAAATAGGATTTCAGGGCTAGCTACAAGGGTTAGAATTTTGGGTCTCAGGTGGTCTATGTTAGAAAACTAGGCTCATTTAAGAGAAGATTGTAATTCATGCACAGATGAATGTAAGAGTTATCAAATTTTCATCACAACTCAAATTGACAGAGCTAGTTGATTCAGATTCATTTTGAGGTGAAGAGGTTCAATTTATTTTTGCACTTGCTTTAACCATTGCATACATTTGAGTGTTTAGTTGTTTAAGTGCAATGTGTTTCAGTTTGTAATTCATCATTTACAACATTAAGTATTGCTTGAAATGTAAAATAAAATTCTTTCATTTTGATATTCATTCAAAATGTTTCATACATTGTTAACAAAAAGGAAAAAATATAGAATTGAACAAGTATTTCACAAATGTTGTTTTTGTATTCATTTGAAAAAAGAAGAAGAATCAAGTGTCCCACACAAGCTATGGAAATAGCTGAAATAGTTAATCAAAACGAGTATGCTACACTATAGATGATAGAAGGAACATAATCATCATTGCATGATGATTATCTTCGAATTTCCTTCTGAGTGGTGTACCCTTCCTTGCTTTCATGCTCCAAGTGAACCTGCAAATGATTACTATGAACCTCCCTACATGATATATCAACAATAATGTAGGATACTACTTATAATGCATTGAAAAAAATGAGAAAAAGATGAGTGCAAGAGAATCCAAAGGAGGAAACATCATAAGAAACATTGCAATTATTATTTTTTAATCTAACATTGTTCGTTTCCTATGCAATTATAGGAAAATTCATGTTGCTATTTTTTTTTTAATATCATAAAGCATGTGGTGTAAAATTATCTCCCACAAGGGTTGAGACTTGGCATGCTTCCCCTTAACATTCCATTGAGGAGTTTCTAGAAAAGGAACAATTAAATGTTTCTCAAAGAGATATACATTTGAAGGAGTGCATCTGAATATCATAGGAGCTCAAACAAGTGACCACTTGGGATAGTCAAGTTTGTGCAATGAATTGAAAATCACAAACGGTCAATTTCTCAAGTGCAATGTCATGAAATGTGATAGTGAACAGGCATACAAAATTCCTTGTTTAAAAGTCATCAATAGCAACTGAAGCAATTTGAGAAGCTTCAAAACATTTTTATCATGATATTGTATCTCAAGGTTCCCTATGCATAAATCAGAATCCCATGTTAACATTTGTTGTTTAAAAATCAAAATTCATGAAGAGTTCCAAATAAATTTTGGTTCCATCAAGAAAAGCAGGGTTATAAGTGGCTACAAGTGAACTTCTGAAGGCAGAGGATGAATGGAAGAAGGGTATAGTTGACTCTAAGTACAATGTATTAAGTGAATACAATGTGAAACAACATCATTCATGAAGGAAATTTGCAAAGCTTAATTTGTTTCAATACTTTAATGCCATGTATGTGAAGGGGAATCTTATTGCATTATTCTATGTTCTCAATAAAGTTTGAAACTATTGTAAAAGTGAGAATAAATATGCATTTTTTTGAGCATTCAAGAGCATGAAATAAGGTATCATAAGTACCAAAGTGACCTACAGAAATACCATAGTGGCTGAATGCAAATTTTGCATGAAAAGAAGTAAAATTTATAGTGCATTAAAAAGCTTCAAAATGCAGTAATGGGGGCATTTTGAGCTCATAACCAGATGATAAATGTGCCTAACTAAACTCTCATGGCCACAACTTGAGAGTAATTTTCTCTCACAGATGATGATACCCATTTAGGGTATTGAAATTTAAATGCAAAATACAAAAGGAAAATAATCATGGTTAGAGCTCATGCCGACATTGGAGCCCATTTTGAGCTTTTGAATCATGAGTTTCAGATGCAGAAAGAAAGAGGTGATTCGAGCTTGATTTTTGTAATAAAGCTGCAAATCTTGTAAATAAGTATTTAGAGAAATATTTTATAAATCTCTTTTAAATATTTGATATCTATTCAACTCAAGCAAATAAAAGGTGGCTAGGATATTTGGATTTGATTTTCTTCTAGGTGAATTTTGAGAAAAGAGTGCAAACTGAAGTTTCCATTTTTAGTTTCCATCTAGTTGCTCCTAATATTGAGTTTTTTTTGGATGGGTTCTTTGGAGATGAGGAATTTCTCTCTTTTTGATAATTTTTGGAGTTGTTTGGTGTCATCTTTTCAATCCTTTTTTCTGAGCTCGAAAATACAAAATGAATTTCTTTTTTGGAGAAGCAGTGGGCCTAATTTTTCCTATCTTTGCACTACTGGGGTCACTTAATGCCTATAAGTCTGAGAAATTTTAATTTCTTAGGGGTTCATATATTGGTTTATTGCTCTTACACACATTCTGAGAGCCTGTAAACTTCCTTGTACTTGTATTTTGAGATTTTTCACTCCTTCATTCAATAAAAACAACATAATTTCCTTCCTCACTTATTGTTTATGCTTTACAATAGTGATTAGATGTATTTTGTGACTCAATTTGTTGAATCCTTCTTGTGTCTCATTGTTATAGAGTGTTTTGCAAGAGTTGCATTTTGATTCAGGTTGTGCCTTGTGTTCATTTTGAACCTTTGCACAAATCACTGTTGAGTCATGTGTATTGTGAGTTTGTGACAGTTAAGTTTTAAAGAGGTGTTGAGAGTGGGTTATCATCAAAATATTTTTAATGTTGGTTAATCATATGAAGTCATTTGTTTTCAATTATATTTTTCCTTCTAACTCTTTTCTCAGCCAGTCAATAGAGTAGGTGATTATCAATGAGGAAGTCAACCTTCTCCAAAGATTCATTCTCACAATGAGTTACCCACAACTCGAGAACATTTCCATGTTTCAATAGATTGTCGAAGCTTCATGTTCAGCAAGGTGCAAATTTTATTGACAATAGTTTTTGGTATGCCAATGGGATCCCAGAGGTCTTGTCTTTAGGGTTGTTTCAAAATTTTATAAATTGTTGTCTGGTAAATGCATCAAAAAAAAAATTTCCTTTTGAGGTTTTTATTTGAAAATATACTTGGCGACTCTTATTTTTTGGTTGATTTGAAAATTTAGTGTTGATAGCTTATAAGAAGAATCCAAACCAAATATAGTCCAATTTTGTTTGACTATCTACAACTCTCCCCACTAAGAAGGAGAGGCAGAACACCCAGGAGGACCGTTGATCCAACAAGAAGAGAAAAATCCACACCTCTAGAGCTCAGTCCCATCATTTTTGTGAACAAGAACCCGACTCCAGTATCTCAAGCACCACCTATGGTGAGGAAATTCTAATTTTCACTATTTAACAAGGGTAGGTCATTGTTGTTAGTAATACATGATGATATCCTAGTTTGTACTCTGAAAGGATTACCTTAGTTCATTGGTGAAGACCAGACAACTCTCATCAAACACATCCAGGATGTAGCCACCCTATGTTCAATACATAATATAACAGAAGAGAACATAGCCTTAGGATTGTTGGTTGCTTCGTTGAAGGGGAAATCCATTCAATGGTTTAGAGGGCTACAAACCAACACCATTGCAACTTGGGAGTAGCTCAGAGATGGCTTACACTGGAAGTTCGTTGACAAGTCAAACCACCTATCACTAGTTTAGCAACTGAGCACCATCAAGTGTTCTCCTCACGAGCATATGGTTGAATTTAATTTTAGGTTTCAAAGAACCTGGGATAGGATACCTTTGATTGTCAAACCGACACTTGAACATGCCTTTTTATTTTTCTTGAAAGCCTTAAATGCTAAGATATCAATTATGATATTGTCTATGGGGGGTTTTACTTTGTTGAATGCATATGAAATTGCAATAAGAGAAGAAAATTATCTAATCCAAGCTGGGAAGATAGCCCCTAGACTACCCACACCCATTTTTCCTGAGATTCAACCACCCATCCCTATGAGTTTGCCTCCTATTTTTGTTGTTCCGCCAATCCCAGCGATAGGTTATCAGGACGTTGTTCAGGAAAATTGCATTCCTGATCAAACTAAAGAAATCCAAGAGATAAAAAACATGCTACAAAATTTTGGTAAAATTTTTAGCAATGAGCTTGCAATTCTGAAGAAGTAATTTGGCCATGAACATAGGCCTTATCAAGCTCCTTACCAGTAGAACCAATAGAATAGGCCACCATTCCGGAATGATTTTCAAGGATAAAAAATGGACTTTAACCCCAAGCCTTTTTGGTCGAATGATCCTAATGTAGTTGGCCGTTCAGGAGAGCTCATGTTAAAGAAAAATTTGGCTCAAGAGCACGATTGGTGCTACCCATGCAATCAACCACACAATCAAGTTGTGTGTAAAAGGGGAATGGAGAACCAAGCTCTCATGGTGCAAAATCATTATTCTAGCCTTGAGATTTTACCAAGCAAAAATGTGGAATAGCAAGGCAATTCAAAATTTTCTCTAATGAATTGGCAGGGTACTGAATATTGTAGTGTTAATCACCTCCAATGGAAAAATTATCAAAGTACATTCATTGCAATAAATACAAGGTCAAAAAGAAGAGTGGTTGAAGTAGAAGAAGTTGTAACTTCACAACAACAAGCTACAATAGAACAAAGGCATGACACTTCATCACAAACTGTCCCAGTAACCAAGAATTTGCATATTCTCCAAAGAGAACAACAATCTGCAAACCCACAACAACAAGCTCAACTGAGGATGCATATTCTACAGAGAGAACAACAAAAAGTAAGTGACGATGTCGCACCCTCAAGACAACATAAGGTAAATCCTATGCCTTTCAACGTACTCAAACACTTAAAGAAAGCTATAGTCAGCTTATCTATTATGGACGAACTACATATCCCAGGCCAAAAGGATTTATTGCAAAATGCTTTATCTAACATTTTGTCTCTAGCTATTGTTAATGCAGAAAATAGGAGAAATGTGCTTGCTAACAACTCAAAATTCAAAGGTGGATAGCAAAGTCAAGAGGTAAAACCTCCACCTTTCTATCTAATTTTTATTATAAGAGATAAGCTTGTCCATAATTTCATGATAGACTCGAGGGATAGCAACTCAATGATGTCTGAAATTGTAGTAGATATTTTAGGTTTGGTTTATGAAACCATGACGGAAGGGGTAGTGCAATTGGATGGTTTTTCTATTCAAACAACGAGAATCATTAAGAATTTGGCCCTCACATTACATGCTTTCCCCAAATTTGTTTTGCACGAAGATTTTCATGTGATTGAATTGCCTCCCACATTGCACTTTTTCTCCCTAGAGATTTTACTGCCAAGCTTGGGGGTTTCCTGTCAATTGATTGGTCTTGTTTATTTTTTAGAATTTGATATGGTACCAGAGTGACCATCAGGTTTGAGCCTTTAGCCAAAGACCATATTAAGCCATATGTCTCAAATCCTATAAATTCTAACCTATGTTTCACTAGTGGGCATGGAGATCAACCCATGACCTTAGACCCCAACACACCCAATGAAGATGTTAACCTAAATGAGTGGGCAGTTGAAGATCACGGTCTTGATCCCTTCAAGCACATTGATGAAGTGGGACTAATAATATACGTGATCTAGGAACCTAAAGCATAAATTTTGAATCTTATTAAGGACTATGGTTAGCCATTAGACAATGGTCTGGGGGTGATGAAAGATGAAGAAGTTGTCAAAGAATGGGAGGATCTTCTTTTTGATGACCAGGCTTCAATTTTAGAAAAGAATGTTGAAGAGGATGAGAAGTCTGTTCAAGAATGGATGGAGTTACTCTTTGAGGATCAAGCCCTAGAGAAAGCTTTAGAATGAGTTGTGAAATCAAGAGTGAGCCAAGACCAGGACCAGATTGTTGTCTAAAAAGGAGATTTCAAAGACAAAATTTATGAAGAGACTAAAGCATTCATCAAGGGATACCATGAAGAAAGAAATAGTCTCCTTTCAGTCGACATCCTAAAGGAAGATAAAGAGAATTTGTTCCCATAGGATTTCGGTTTACCTACTAATAGTTTCAATGATATGGATGATTTTAATATTGAATCACCAATCCTGGACGATTGGTTGGATGAGCTCCTCAATTTAAAGAGAGAAATCCAAATAAGCATGCTAATGATGGAAGAAATACCAAATGGTGAACAAAGTTTCTATGAAAAATATTTTGATAAACTTATGTTCTAGGGAGCTAACATTCAGACGAATGAGGATCTAAACAATGACATGATAAAATAATTATGTGAAGTGAAACCTAGAGAATTTCTTTTTGGAGAATTTGTGCTCAAATGGGATGAATACAAGAGAAATCTTGAGAGGCATTCTAAATTTTATGCCTTGTGGGATGGGTTGTATGTGATCACGGAATGCAAAGAGCATAATTCATTCCAAATTTCAAAGTGAAGTGGAGAGGTGTTGTCGATCCTAGTCAATGGGATCCATTTGAAACATTGTTTTTGAGGTTTGAAGTTCTACCATGTACTATAGTAGAGTAGTTGCTACTAATAAGTTCTTGGAGCACTTTTCTTTCAAGTTGTTTCATTTTTCATAAGTGTTGTAGCACATGGTTTTCTGGTCGTCAAGGCCTAGTTGTTTGCTTTTGGTTTTTTTTTTTATATTCTCTGTTGATGTTTGGAGGAGTGTTGTTTAAGTTTTCAGAATTTCTAAGTTGTGGAGGGGCAGAATTGACTCCATGCCCAATGGATATACGTAAGGAAACTGGCCTAGTGCTTAGCAGACAAGCATCTAGTAGAGCTCACCAAGGGTGTTGTCATTTTTTCACAACAACTCAAATTGACAGAGTTGGTGAATTCAAGTTCATTTTGAGGTGAAGAGCTTCAATTTATTTCTGCAGTTACTTTAACCATTGCATACATTTGAGTGTTTAGTTGTTTAAGTGCAATGTGTTTCAATTTTTCATTCATCATTTACAACATTAAGTATTTCTTGAAATGCAAAATAAAATGATTTCATTTTGATATTCATTCACAATGTTTCATACATTGTTAACAAAAAGGAAAATATAAAAAATTGAACAAGTATTTCACAAATGTTGTTTTCGTATTCATTTGAAAAAAGAAGAATCAAGTGTCCCACACAAGCCGTGGGAATAGCTGAAATAGTGAATCAAAAGGAGTATGCTACACTATATAAGATAGAAGGAATAAAATAGCATGTAAGAAAGAACATAATCACCATTGCCTGATGATTGTCTTCGAGTTTCCTTCAGAGTGGTGCACCCTTCCTTGCTTCCATGCTCCAAGTGAACTTGCAAGTGATTATAAAATTTTGTTAGAGCTTAGACTATGAACCTCCATACATGATTTATCAACAATAATATAGGATACTGCTTATGATGCATTGAAACAACTGAGCAAAAGGTGAGTGCAAGAGAATCCAAAGGAGGAAACATCATAAGAAACATTGTAATTAATGTTTTTTAATCTAACATTATGTGTTTCTTGTGTAGGTATAGGACAAGTAATGTTGTTTTTTTGTTTTGAATAACATAAAGCATGTGGTGTAAAATGGGCTCCCACAAGGTTTGAGACCCAACATACTTCCCCTCAACATTCCATTGAGGATTTTCCAGAAAGAAACAATTAAATGTTTTTTCAAAGAGATGTACATCTTAAGGAGTGCATCCAAACATCATAGGATCTCAAACTAGTGACCACTCAGTATAGTCAAGTCTAAATGTGCAATGATTTTAAAATCACAAGTTGTTAATTGCTCAAGTGAAATGACATGAAATGTGATAGTGAACAGGAATACATAATTCCTTTGTTACAAGTCATCAATAGCAACTGAAGCAATTTGAGAAGCTTTAGAAATTTTTAATCATGGTATTGTATCTCAAGGATCACTATGCATAAATCAAAATTCCATGTTAAAATTTATTGTTTAGAAAAAAAAATGCATGAAGAGTGCCAAAGCAAGGTTATAAGTGGTTGCAAGTGAAATTTTGAAGGGAGAGGATCAATGGAAGAAGGGCATAGTTGACTCTGAGTATAATGTGTTAAGTGTATTAAGTGAATACAATGTGAAACAACATCATTCATGAAGGTAATTTGCAAAGCTTAAGTTATTTAAGTACTTTAATGCCATGTATGTGAAGTGGAATCTTATTGCGTGATTTTCTGTTCTCAATCAAGTTTAAAATTGTGATAAAAGTGAGAATAGATATGCATTTTTCTGAGCATTCAAGTGCATGAAATAAGGGATCATAAACATAAAAATCACCTGCAAAAAGACCACAATGGTTGAATGCAAATGTTGCATGAAAATAAGTAAAATGTATAGTGCATTAAAAAGCTTCAAAATACAATAATGGGGGCATTTCGAGCTCATAAGTAGATGTTAAATGTGCCTAACTGAACTCTCATAGTCGCGACCTGAGAGTGATTTTCTCTCCCAGAGGATGATACCCATTTAGGGTATTGAACTTTAAATGCAAAATAAAGAAGGAAAATAATCATTTCTCAAGCTCATGTCGACATTGGAGCCCATTTTGAGCTTTTGATTCATTAGTTTAAAATGTAGAAAGAAAGAGGTGATCCAAGCTCATTCAGGCATGGAGAAAACCCTAATGTATACTCTCATGGTCACGGTCGGAGAGGGAGTATTCTTTCTCTACCAAGTGAACCCACTTGGGGTTTTGAGTTTAGAAGAAAATACCAGAGAAATTACAAAGTTTCGAGCTTGTGAGATCTCAAAAAATGGTGAAACCAAAGCTACAAGTTGTGGCCATGATGGGTTCATAAACCCATAAAATGAAGAGCTCACATCAATAAAATTCTTTCATTTAACAATAATGTTATTTACACATCATGGGTCAAGCCTAGAAAGAAGTATTTTTTATAGAGACAAAAAGAGAACACATAGTATGGTTGTGGCTTGCACAATGGTCGAGCACCCAAAACTCCTTAGAACCTTCATATTTTTGTAAAGAAAAGCTTTAATAAGATTTGTTTAAGAGGGAAATTATTTTAGAAGCAAAGAATAGAGTTCACCATAAACATTTCTATGAAAGAGTTCATCCAAACCCACAGTGAAAGCTTAAAAAATGCTCGAGAAAAGTCTACAATGGCAGCCACATCAAATGACAAGGGGTGGCGACACAAGAAAACACACAAAATCCATTAAAAATATGTTGAATCCCACCATTCTAAAGGCCATTTTTTCTCATCGAATGGCACAACAAAAGCATCAAAATGCATATAGAACGACTTACCAATATTGGAAGAGGAGAATCGACTCAAAATATGGTGGAGTTTGAGTTCAAAATCCAAACCCTAATCTCCCCATGGTGGCGGTTGCAAATCCCTTTTCTCTAAGTCAGCCAGATGAAAATGAAATGCGAAAAGATAGGCCAGGCTTGTTTTTTTGTTAGGGTTTCCTTCACTAACCCTAAGTAGCCTTTGGCATTTTTCCACATTCATTTAATTATTCATACCTTTGCCAATACCCCTAAGGTATTATATTTTCCTTAGTAAATGTTTATGACTTTATCATATATGCCTAGGTCAACCAATGCCTTAGGCATTTTTAATGATTTTTAAAGAAAATCAAACAAAAACTCTTAATGCTTAGGTATTTGAATAATCAAATATTTTGATGCATTAGGTATTCATTTTATTTTATTTTATAGAAATAAAATTTAGAGCCTTGGATAAGTATTTGTCTTAATATTTTTTTTATTTTTTGGAGAAAAATCAAATGTAATAGGAGCCTTGGAGATTGTTTAATTTTTGCAAAGATTTCTTCAAAATCTTGATTTACAAAAAATTGGGATAAGGTTTGAATTGAGAACAAGGGATTAAGATGAGCTTGATTTTCGTAATAAAGTTGCAAATATTGTAAATCATTATTTAAAGCAATATTTTATAAATTGCTTTTAAATATTTGATATCTATGAAACTCAAGCAAATAAAAGATGGCCAAGATCTTTGGAATTGATTTTCTTCTAGGCGAATTTCGAGAAAAGAGTGCAAACTGAAGTTTCCATTTTCAATTTCCATCGAGTTGCTCCTAATATTGAGTTTTTTTTGGATGGGTTCTTTGGAGATGAGGAATTTCTATCTTTTTGATGATTTTTGTAGTTGATTGGTGTCATCTTTTCAATCCTTTTTTCTAAGCTTGAAAATGTAGAATGGGTTGCTTTTTTGGAGAATTAGTGGGCCTGATTTTTCCTATCTTTTAACTACTGGGGTCACTTAATGCCTATAAGTCTAAGAAATTTTAATTTATTAGGGATTTAGATATCATTTTCTTGTTCTTACACACATTCTAAGATCTTGTAAAATTCCTTGTACTCAGATTTTGAGAGTTTTCACTCCTTTATTCAATAAAAACAACATAATTTCCTTCCTCAGTTCTTGTTTATGTTTTACAATAGTGATTAGAGTGTTTTGCAAGAGCTGCATTCTGATTAAATTTGTGCCTTGTGTTCAATTCAAACCTTTGCACAAATCACTACTGAGTCATATGTATTGTGAGTTTGTGAGAGTTAAGTTTTAAAGAGGTGTTGAGAGTGAGTTATCATCAAAATCTTCTTAATGTTGGTTAATCATCTTAAGTCATTGGTTTTCAATTATAGTTTTCCTTCTAACTCTTTTATCAACCAGTTAATAGAGTAGGCGATTATCAATGAGGAAGCCAACCTTTTCCATAGGTTCGTTCTCACAATGAGTTACCGACAACTCTTGAACGTTTCCATGTTTTAATAGATTGTTGAACCTTCATGTACAATTTACAATTTGTAATGAGCTTAATGATTTTTACAATGGCAGTAGCATATGAATGAAAATGCAAGTTTGGAAGCATTTCTCTTCGATGTATTTAATCCTCCAAATTATAATTGAAATGATTAAGGATCCTTTTGTTTATCTTCAATCATTTTGGTTGGATGAATGATTTTATTTTTTCTTTGGTTCAAAGAGATAATTAAATGCTTAAATAAGATCATAGGTTTGTGAGAAAATATTTAAGGATTTCTAAGTAGTTTTGTTTTCGACATAGTGAGTTGAATATTGTAATGCAATATTTCAATAGTCCACAAATGTTGAGTCTAATTGCTAGTGTATTACATATTTTTACAAATGTGACTTTGTTACCCAAAGATGAAGCACTGGTTCATTTGTCTGGTCATCTTGAGTGTAAATGAGTCATCCTTGTGCCTAACCAAGAGCACAAATAAGAATGAAAATAATTTAAACACCTTCAAATACAACACATCAATATGAAATATCACTTATTCCTTGCTTTAGATAGTAATTCACTTAATGGTCAGGCAAATCCTTGAGAGATTTTATCTATTAGAATATGATAGGAATGTATTTGTTTGTTCTAATGTTCATAATAAAATGGAAAGGGAATATCATATGAACATTATCAAGATCCCCCTCCTAGGTTTCAAAGAGCTTGAAGAGTATAAGTGAGGGCCTAATAATCCATTTTTTTTGGCCTATCCTTACCTGTGCTTATCATTGAATTGTGGAAAATTCATAGGCATATGGTGATATTAAGTTTGGTTTTGAAAAAATAACCAACAGGTTCTACAAAGGAAAGAATGCAAAATATTTTTCTCCTCAAAAGAAGTGTGACATTGGTCAACAAAAGAAGGAAATGAATAAAGTATGGTAGAAGAAGGAAGAAAGTGAAGTAAATAATGAATGTGTACCTCAACATGGTGTAGTTGAATCCTTTGGCAATGGAAGAAAAATAATTGGCTCAGGGGGAGTTGCAATTGTAAATATTTTCAAACACTTGTAAAGCATGAAATACCGAATTCTTTAGCATAATTTTTAATGGTGATATGGTTTTATTTGCTCAAAGTTCTAGAGAAAATACACTCTTTGTGGAATTTCATTGATTGATAATGGATCTCTATGATATCAAAAATGGTAAAAAGTTGCTTATGAAAAAAACTAATAAATGCATTTAATGCAGAGCAACTAGGGTTGGTGTGAGGCATATTTAGTTCCTATTTGATCAAAATTGACCTCATTTGAAATATATCAAGCGTATGCAAGTGCTAAGAAAGAGAAGAATATTTTCAGTGCATTACGTGCAAACCCTAACAATAACTTTCATAGGTATTTCTCTAGTTTTTCTTGTAAAGCCTTAGTATCAGAAAGTGGTATCATGTCTACACCAATTTTCATTGATATTGTTGAGAGGCCAAGGCCCAAATACAAGAATTTTCCATTCAAAGCAATGGAGTTGGACAAAGATGGTGAATTTTCAAAACTTCCAATGGATGTTGTGTACTATGAGGATATAAGGATTTACATCCATGCTTAGTTGAATGAGATTAATCATACCTATTTTTTTGAAATGGTCTGACATGAGTTGTTAAATGAGAATGGAGTATACAACCTAGAGTATGTGCATATTGTTTTAAAAGGGTTGGACATTTGGAAAGATTTTCCAAAATTCTGTGAAAGTTATAAGGAATGGGTAAAAATTATCTTGAGTCGCATCCATGGGGATTTCATTTGGCTTGACAAACCCTACATGATCACAAAGGATGCAACTAGGTAAGTTACTAGTCTTTGTGACTCCAGACTAGTCATAGTGCTAAAATTTGTGAAGAATGAAATAGTTATGGAGCTTGAAAGGAAAGAAGAGCGCAAAATACACCTTCCTAATGATAATCTTTAGGAGAGAGATATAATTTTTTTTTCAAAAATTGCAATTAAAGAACATAAATATACACATACATGAATTAAAAAATGGACAATAAAGAATGAATACCATATTTTATGTGGGAAAACCCTTACAGGAAAAACCCAACACACCAAAGTAGAGATCTCTTGTATTACACTAAAACATAAATTACATACAAGTTGCAGGCCTATGCTTTTTCAGGTGTTAATTCACAAAAAAAAATTGACAACAATTCATCTACATTCACTTCGATCAACACTTCACACTATTATAATGCACTATGGAATTTGTACATACATCTTAGGAATTCTAGGAAACCATCACTCCAACTTCTATAATAGACAAACAATCACAAATGATGTACAACCATCATTACCTTCTACCTCATTGAATTCATATCAGAATATCAAAGAGACTTCAAATCTTGTATCTCCAAATCTCATTGTCACTTCCATGTATGTCAAAGATTCCATCCTATCGGGATATCGAAGAGACCACGTAGTAGCTTCTTTCAATATGGAAAAGTCTCATTATCGAACCCTACAACCTTGAACAGGTGGTCCCACCACCTACATGTCAACCATGTCATCACCGTACAACTAACATTATCCTTCACGTAGTTTGGTAACCTTATTAGCATATAAAAGGGACTATTAACAAAGTCTCGGCGTAAACCATCAATCCCTCTGATGAAGAGACCTAGTCTTCCATTGGGATATCAAAGAGACAAGACTCAAAGTCTCGATAATATCCTTTTGTCTCCCCGAAGACTTCCTTCCCATCATTCATCAGAATGTTGAAGGGACTACCACGTGACTCCCTTTGACATTAACTTGTCCCTTCAATGAAATACTTCTTATAGTTCATCAGTATGTTAAAGAGATTGCTCATTCAATCTTGTCGACACTTAGTTGTCTCATTGATGAAGCTGGTCGATGCAAACTCCAAAAACACCTACTGATAAGCCAAGTGCTTGTTGAGGATACGTATCACTCTGTCCCACCAACATATGACTATCAAACTGATGAAGCACTTAATGCCAATTTGTGGAGAGCTTATCAAGATGTTGAGGAGACTAGAAAATTAGTCCCTTCGACACTCACTTGTCATTCTAACAAATCCAAAGATGATGCCTTCTACACCAACAAGTTTGAGACACCCTTTCTCAACATTCTCCCACTTGGTGAAGAACTTATTGGCTCCTTCTAATGATTGAAGTCACTAAATATTCTAGGCCCCAAGGTCCATCGAACTGGTGCACCATTTGAATTTATCTGTGCTCATAGGCTTCATCAATGCATCAACAACATTCACCAAAGTATCAAATTTTTATAGAATAACCTTTCCATCCTCTACCATATCAAGAACAAAGTGGTACTACACGTCAATATGTTTTGTCTTGGCATGGAAGGTTGGATTTGTTTCCAAACAAATGGCACTCTGACTGTCACAACAAATAAAAATCTTCCTTACATCAAAATCAACATTAGAACACAATATTTTAAGCTAAATAGATTCCTTACAAGCATGATTTTCTTCCATGTACTCAGCCTCAGTAGCGGATAAATCGACTACAACCTATCACTTGCTCATCCAGCTAACTGTACCACCAGACAATGTGAATACATATCCACTAGTGGATCTTCTACTGTCAATGTCCCCTACCCAATTAGAATCCACATATCCATGAATTCTAACTGAACTCTAAGATGCAGTAGAGTAACCATGATAACATAAGGCATACTCAAAATTACCCTTCAAATATCTAAAAACTCTCTTCACAACCTCCCAATGCGTCCAAACTGGATGAGCCATAAACCGACAAAGCACTCCCACTTCTTGGGTAATATTTGGCATGGTACAGAACATTGCATATATTAAATTTCCAACTACACTTGCATAAGGCACCCTAGTCATGTTATCATCTCAATAGGAGATTTTAGACAATTTTTAACAAAAAAATTCATTCCCTCCAACACTGGAAAAACTAACTACTTGCAATTTGTCATACTAAACCTCTCTAGAACATAATTTATATACTTCCTTTAGCTGAGACAACATTTTCTATTTCCCCTATCCCTTCTAATTTCCATCCCTAGAATATACCTAGCTAAACCCAAATCCTTAATTTCAAAATTTGTTGACAATTGAGACTTCAATTCAGAAATCATGCCCTTACTATTCCCAATGAACAAAATGTCATTCACATACAGGGAAATAATAAGAAGATGACCATTTTCATTCTTAAAATAAATACAATGGTCATACTTTGATCTCAAAAATCCCAAAGATAGCACATAGGTATCAAAATTTTGGTACCACATTCTAGGTGACCACTTCAAAACCATACAAAGATTTCTTTAATTCGCAAACCGAGTTTTCCTTACCTTTTTCAATGAATTTCTTTGGTTGGGATATGTAAATTTCTTCCTTCAAATCACCATGAAGAAACATTGTCTTCACATCCATCTGTTCAATCTCTAAGTCATATGTAGCTACAAGTGACAATAATAATTTGATAGACACCAGCTTAGCTATAGGAGAAAATATTTCTCCATAATCAATTCCCTCCACCTGTGAATATCTTTTCACAACCAATCTTGATTTATGCTTCTCAATACTTCCATATAAACCAATATTCTTCTTGAACACCCATTTACATCCAATAGGATTTCAATCTTCAGGCAAAGGTACTAGATCCCACATTTCAATTTTCTTCAATGTTGTCATTTCTTCATTCATGGCTTCCAACCAGAAATCTGAATCAGGCATATCAATAGCCTCTCTAATAGTCCTAGGCTCATCAGTGTTAGCAATGAAATAATAGGCACAACTAGAATCTAACATATAATATCCAAACCTTTCAGTTTTCCACTTAGCATGCATAGACTTCCTCAAAAGCTGAGGTTGAGGTTCTTTATCTTGTTTAAAAAATTTAGAGTTGCTTGAGCTCTCCTCATTAACAGGTCCACCAGAAGTGTGTAGTTCATCCTTATCTAGAGTAAGAGGAACTTCAGCTACCTCCTTATTTTTTGCTTCTTTCACCTATAGTTGCAGATCAATTGTGGAAGGTTTCAGCCCATGGAAGATCACACTTTTGTTATTCAACACCTTCTCTATAATTGGGTTCCAAAGCTTGTACCCTTTCACACCAATTCCATAACCGATGAAGATACACTTTATAGCCTTGTTACCCAGTTTAGATCTTTTTTCACTGGGCACATATGCATATGCCTCACAACCAAAGACTCTAATGTGTCTCAACGAGGGCTTCTTACAAGACCACACTTCCATAGGTGTCTTGTCCATGAGTGCTAAAGTGGGATATTTGTTAATCAAATAACATGTTTTCGTTATAGAATCAACCCATAACTTATGTTCCAAACCAACACTACTTAGCATACTTCTCACCTTTTCCATGAATTTTCTATTCATCCTTTCTGCAACTCCATTTTATTGTGGAGTGTAAGGAGTTTTTTTATGCCTTTTGATTTCATGGTGCTTGCAAAATTTATCGAAATCTGTTGAACAAAACTAACCACCCACTAGTAGAATTTGGCAAATAAATGACTATGTGATTAAAACTTTTAGCCACAACAATTAAAGATGACTAAATTCTACTAAGTTTTTGCAACACAACTATAAATGACTAAATAAATGATTAATTTGATCATCAGGTAAAAAACACAACTAAATAATTAGTCACACAAATAATAATATGATATTTAAGTGAGTCATGCAAATTCAAAATTTTAAGGAAAGACTCATGTTGAAAAGAAAAGAAAAGTTAAACTTGAGATAGGCACCAAAAATAAAGGAAGAGAGAAAGAAAAACTGAGAAAGCTCACACTAAGGAGGGGCTTTAGTGTTTGTGCAGCTACATGGATGAAGGCTGAGTAAAAGGATCCAACAAGGATGGACAATAATAAAGAAGGAGAATGCAATGAGTGAACTATTCATCATATCCAGTCCCATGTGAATGAGCTTAACAAATTTCAGCTTGCATTCAAGATCCAAAAACTATAGTTTATGAATGGTACACCCTTTATATTTATGAAATCATTTTTTATGAAGATCTAGAAGGTATTTTTTAACCTTTAGCAATGAATCTTTGAGATCTTTTGAGAAACAGTTAGGGGCTTTATGGTTTAATCTAGATACATTGTGAAAATAAGAAAATATAAATTTGTGTTTAAGGTATTTAGATATGGGAAAAACCATAGGAAGCCCTAATACTAAATAACCTAGAAGTTACATTCTATTTTATGAATAAATAAGAATCCAAATAGAGGTTAGTATAATCAAATCCTCCATCCATGGTCGATAGTATCATGAGAGTATCAAATGCATTATGAAGAAATGACATGAAAGGAAAATACTAGGCTTTGAAACCCTCTCAAGTTGCAAAATTTTATAGGAGCAACTTGAGGATCATATGGTTTGGGGAAATTAAAATATGAAAGAAAAAGATGTTTTAAAAGCCTAGGGGCATAGGAGAACTTCAAGATCTAAATTTACCACATGTTCTATGTATTCAATATTCTCTTTATCCACCATTTGTCACCACTTAAATTTTTGTTTCCTTTATCAGACCCTTTAACATAATTGCTTTGTGATTCTTCCTCTATCACTATCCCTCATTGAAACTCCTTGATAAACTTCTAGAAGGTCATTTTCCTTTTAGGATTCATGATGGTTTCTTTTTATACCACTATAATGGTCCTTGGATTCTACTGCTCAATGTATGACTATATTTCATTCGTACCAATATACAAAAACACTATCAATAGATATTAAACTATGGAGGGTTCTTCTTGTTGTCACTATATCATGAAAAACTACTCACTAACCCTGCACTATCATACTCACTATCATTTCTACACACAAGTATATAAGGTTTCATACAAGTGATTGGAAATTTTGAGGGAACCATTCCATTTTACTAATGGGATGGTTGTTGAGGGTATTCATATGATTGTTTAAGCTTTAACCTCATCACAACCTTAACTTCCTTAAAACCTATAACTAGTTGAAGGGAATCTCCAACTCAAACTACCACAAACTGCCCTTTTCCTAGTGACTTAATCATTTATTTGTGTATTTTCTTGAACCATGAGCGCATTGTTATGATCATTATTATGAGATATCAACAATTCCATACTTTCACAACTCTATCCTACAATCCTTTTGTTAATTTTATCTCATGGAAAAATCCATGATAGACTCCAAGTTTGTTCTTTAGGATTGTGATTGATTGAGAAAAATGGACATTTGACTTGTTATTTCCTTTATTGAAAATTTGATGAAGGCATTTCATAGGTTTTTCAACAACTCTTATACATGTGGATATTTCATAGTTTGAGCCTCCTCCTAAGCATCACTATCATGATATTTCCATTTAATACACAAGGTTCTTATGTATAGACCTCTACAATTCTGACCTTTTGATTGTAATTGACTTGATCACTTGGATGTGAAATCACTATCATCTATGCACAAAATACACATTATTATTGCCCTATCATTTGATGGCCATATAATGATTGCATCTCTCATGTAACTATCACCTTACTTGATTTGAATTGAGTGCCTTATTAAGATTTCATGCATCCATTCATCACAAAGGTCTATCGTCAAGGTTTCCATGCTAGATTGACTACCCTCAATCTTTGTTATTTTCCTTTTAATGTGAAGTAGAGATGATTGTATAGTCATCAAGACTATTGTCCTTTCATCTTGCATTTTTATGCAACAACCTTTCACTCCTCTATGTCTATTTCCATTGTGATAGTCTTTATTAATATCCTCTAAAACTTTGACTACCCCCTTGCTTATTTTCATGGAACTTTGAGCATAATAATAGGATTGTGAAATTTTGGATTTACACATCTTCAGGACTATCACATATAAATTGAATTCATTGGACTCATATTAATAAACTTTTTCCCTATTAATTATTACCATGGGATAGGGATCTATGCGAGGTTTTATGAGGGTTTAGGTAATAGAAAGTAACTTCAACTACTTCTCCATCCTTGTGCATGATTTTTCCTTCCATGTGACCTACTTGTCATCACAGTTTCCTTAAGCCTATTATGTGTATGATTGTCCTAAACTTATTTGACAATCTATTGAATTTTTTTCTCTAGATTTATCAATTTATGGACTATCAATCATGTCAAATTATGAAGGTTCGGATCCTATGTATGGTTTTAAAGAAACTTTCATACATCTTATTGGTAGAAACAACAACCTTTGAATAGAATTTTCATCAAATAAACCTTTGTTTGGTAGTCTCTTTGGTGTAAAACTGTTGACCCAGGAACTCATTGATAGTGATGTTTTTAACACCTTTTGATCAAATCATTAGCTTCCATAGTGCTGCAAGCTTGTTAGCAAAGTATTAGCTTGAAAACACAAATAAAGGGTCTTGTTCAAAGATCTTGAATCATCCACTACCTTGATTTTGAATATCTCAATGTCTTCCTTCTTGACCTAAACTATCATACTATAGTTGATACTTTTCTTGTAGGGTGTACATATCTCATATGACTCTTCATTACCCTTTTCTTATCTGCTATTTCCTGATCTTAGACATATATTCTTCCATGATTATACTTTATCATCGGTCATTTGCTATCTCCATATTTCTGGGTATGACTCTTTACCATTAACTATCAATGCATGTTGTCATTGATCCACTATCTTTAGGTTATTCATAGTAAAAGTCACATAATTATGACATGTCCTAATTTGTTGATTTTGTCATGGTCATCATCTAGGGTTTGAGGACTAGTTGTTCCTTGCATAAAGTATACAAATATCTTCATTGTTATTTCCTCCTTTGAAAATGTCAGATATAGTTGGTAGAAATTTTTTTATGATTTTAGAAGTGAGAGAAGAATCTGATTGATTTAAGGGTTTCCTCCATTTGGACAGCCTCTTCATTCCTAAAAGGCTACAAAAGATAGATAAAACTTACTTGTTATATTGTACCTGATTTTAAATCTAAATCCATTTTTATGGATGACTTCAAAGAATTATTATTACTCTTAGATTTCTCAAAAACCTTTTCACATGCAACTCCCTTGAAAATTGATAGTTGGAAGATCAAAACTAGGGTGCTAGAGGCCAACACATTTGATTTTTGTTGATCCTATTGTAGTCTCATAAGCTATTCATATTATTGTCATAAAAATATTTATCATCTCACCTTTATGACCTATGGTTAGGTCACTGTGACAGGTGAGGTTTTCATTGTTGTCTCCCATCTCATTGTTAATATACCTATGTGTAAACACAACCTTTGCACTAAGACTATGATCAAATGCTTCTATAAAATTTGTTGACATTTGCAGTCCCTCTCAAGTCACTACAAAACTTCAAACTATAAAATAAATTGAGAAGGGATTAATATTAGGAATTTATAAAATTTATAAAATATAATTACTTTGCCACTCCTAAACATTGTTTTCCTTCATCTTGTTACATCATCTTTATATCTTTCTATATCATCCTTAATAAACTTGATCGAGCCATCTTGAAACATCTTGTCATCAAGGTGTATGTAACAATGACAAACTAATTATATTCTTGTTTGAATGAGATTTTACTAATAATCGCATCAAACTAATGGGGTTAAATGAGAAGAGCTTCAAATGTATAAGCTTTAAAGAATATAAAATGGCATAACGTGAATATAAAATATTTTATATAATTCATTATTTGGACTATAATTTATCATTATCCAATCATGTATCAATAATTTTGTATTCAATTATATACATTTATCCTACACCTTATAATGCACACATCTAGTATCTACTAAGATCTTGACACAAGTTTCCTTGGTACATAAGATAACATATATTGTACTTTATTCCATGGTATCCAAGTAATTCCATACCACCTAAAGAAGCAATGACTGAGAGTATATGTGCCCTATATTTTTCAGCCCAAATATTTCTTTCTAATGGTTTTCCACAATTAGGAATAAGGTATGTCATGAAATGTTTGTGCCCACCCAAAACTAAGCCTTACAAAGAATGTATGCACCTATGCAAATACCATAAGTTTCTTCAAAACATTATGATCTAGCACAAGAGAAAGCTATTAAGGGAGACTTGGCTTTTCCATTGGCATATTTATGATTATATACAAAACATATTTTTTCCACAGTTTCAAATACATATTTATGATAATATTCAGAAAGCAAGAACCTTGAAAGACCAAAAACCTTTCTCTCATTCTTCCTAGGTCACTCCTCAAGATCCCATATTAGTATTTGTGGGATTTTTACAATAACTTATCCATTGATGAGAAGGCTCCTCTCATTTTCTAGTGAAAGAAATTGTCATATTCTCTACTTGAATGTGTAATGTGATGTAGCACATTAAATATCACAAGGCACAGTTTGAGAGTAGAATTAAGACTTTATATCCATAGAATCCAAATTCTTGCAACAGAAAATGTAGAATTAACATCCCGACCAAATAAACTTAGCTTTAATATGCAACATAACCAATTTTTTCCCACATGAATGGTGGAATTGAACTAACTTTTGGGGGTCCCTTGAATAGAAAACATACAAAAACACAAAATGCTTTGATAGCCAACAAGGAGAAAACAAATAGACGATACATGGCTCCATGATAGCCCATCATCCTTGATACTCTCTTGGAGGAAAATATTGCACACTCACCACATTTATAAGGAAGATTAAGTACTATTTATTGAGACAATTTTGTGTCTAAACCAACTTCCTGAATTTCACTCTCATTCAAGGAAGGTGCTTTCAAAAAAATTATTGCTAACTAAGCACTCATGCTATCTCCTAGTTTTCTTCCAACTAACTAGCTATATGAATAATTATTTATTATTAAGGAATAAGCATATTTGGAAGTGGATTTTAATCAGATATTGTATTTACAAGTTCCACTTTGGATCACCAAAGCCTTCTGGACAACCACCACAACACCGCACGGTGGTTGTTGGTCCTTCACAATGATGGAGGGATTTTTACCCACATCACCGCAAAGGCCCAACAACCACTATGCAGTGTTTCAATGGTTGTGAAAAAGGTTTTGTGAAGGATTTCCTCTTTGTTTTGGTGATTAGTGGTTGTGCAAAAGTTTTTGTGAAGGCTCTCCTCTTTTTTCGGTGATTAAGAAGCTATCTTGCCTGCCTACAACATGACCTAGTGGAGGGACACACCTAAGATGCGAAATATTGGTATTGGTTGAGATGGATGGTTCGCTAGCCTCACCTCAACATATGCTTCTACGTGAGAAAGGTTATCATATCTGAATCTATTAATGGTTAGAAGGAAAGGCCCTATATGCACACAAGGAATGCCAACTTTTGATCGATCATCCATCCCACCCTCTCAATTGATTGATTCCTAATATGTATAGTTGTTAATGCTTCCTAGGAAAGGAGTGGTAGAGAATAGAACATTCAAAGAATTCCCCCCCATAATTTGAGTTGAGGAAGCCTTCACAAAACATTCTGTACAACCACCACAACACTACACAGTGGTTGTGCAAAAGGTTTTGTGAGGGCTTTGTCACTTTCTTTGAGGAATTTTTTGAAACAACTCACTTTCCTTGCCTATACTTCCACATTTTCATTTATGTCTAGTAGGACACTTGTAACTACAACATATGACAAAATAATACCTATTATTATTCTTTGATGGATGTCCCTTCATTATTACTGGATATCTAATGTAGTGCACATTATTATAGTGCAAGCCTATTTTTTAGATTTTTTTCATTTAGCATCACCAATATTCTCCACAAGAACATTGTCCCTATTTAAAATGATGGAAATGGTTCACATCTCTCTCTTGTAACAATCTTGGAGATGAATTTAGATAGAGAATATTTGTTGATTTTGTTTACCCATTATATCTTTTGTTTATTCCTATGTTCCACCTGGATGTCTCACCATCCCTTGGGTACTTTCCCTCCTTTCCCATTCATATCTCCTTTTTATTTTCCTACTCAAATTTTATTTCTAGCATTTTGTGGGTGCTTCTAGGCATCCCCCTTTTGTGTTGTGTTTCCCCATTCACCTCGGAGGAGACTTGGTGGAACATGAGCTTATTTGTAGCATATGGTATAGAAGTAGAAAGTTGAATGATTTAAATATTTTCCTTCCTTTAAGACAATGTTTGGGTTTGCAATTCATGATATTTGTTTTCCCATATTATTATAGAAAATTTGGCTTGTTTTCTAATTTTGTTGCTTATATACTTTAATGCATTTATTTTAAGAGACATCAATGTTATGTTTATGTTATTCATTCAGTGATATTGCTAGGTGATAACAATTATTTTCTCAGAAAGGATTGTCAAGTATGCATTTGAGTATGCATATCTTAACAATAGGAAAACAGTGACAGTAGTGCACAAGGTCAATATCATGAAACTTGCAGATGGGATTTTTTTGCAATACTACTATGAAATCATAAAGAAATACAAAGGGATGAAGTATACTGAGATAATTTGTGATAACTATTGCATGCAAATTGTCTCAAAAATTAAGAAGTTTGATGTGATGGTAAGTCTTCATGCCTTAGATTTGACATTGATTCTAATTATTTAATACTTTAAAGAGAGATATAAATTTTATGTGCTCATCATCTGTAATTCTCAATATAGTAGAAGGCAGATAATCTTGCTTATAAATTTTACTTATATAATATTTTATTTTATGGGATGAGAAACCTATAGTTTTTGAAAGCTAAAAGATTTTCTCTTTAGTGAGGTTTCTTAAAAAAAAAATCTTTGATACATCGGTGGAGAATTTTCCTTGATGTGGTTGTTCCTAACATTCAACAAAAATGGGTCAAATTTATTTTTATGTTGTGATTCGTATTGTTTTAGTGGTTTTTGAAGAGTAGAGAATAAAACTCTCTCATACAAGCATCTAAATGTTGCATATGTTACAAGATTGAGTTTTGGCTAGGATTATTTATATTTTTAACATATCAAAACTTCATAATATGATCCTAGCTTTTTCATTCTTTTATTCTAGTCATTTTATTGTAAAATGGATAATAGAAGTGTTATGTCTAAGGTAACTGTTTATATATTTTCTTCTCTATATTTGATGATATGAACTTGAAATAAGTCTAGTATATTTGGAATTGCTAGTTTGTAACTATTTTTAGATCACATCAATATCTAGTCTATTAAATATAACATATAATATGAAACTTTAAACTCTAAAGCTTATGATTGCATTAAAAATCATCTACAACAGCTTATGATTGTAGATACTATCAAAATATCCATAAGAGTTTTTATTTCTTGTAACTTAAGACCATAAGGTGTTCATAGTCATTATTAGTGAACAAATTTGTATTAGTTTTAACTTTTGTCTTCATCTCTTCATATTCTTACAGTGAATTAAATTTTTTATTGATTGTGGTAATTTTATATTATAATAATCTTGTTGATTATTTGTTTTCTCATATTGTTGTTGTGTGAAAATCTTGTTTAATCAAAACAATTTCTCTTACCAAGGGCCATGTTTTCTCATATTGTTGCAATGTGAAAATCTTGTTCAATCCAATTCTAATATTTGTTTTCTCATATTTTTGTAGTGTGAAAATCATAACATACTCAAAGGTTCTTAACAACTCTAATAGTTGTACCAGGGGCCATGTTTAACAAACCAAATGCAATTTATTTTTCACTATGGTGGTAGATAAATGATTATTTTTTCTTCTATTCCACAACATTAAGTAAAAGTATTAAATATGGAAATACCCTAATGCCTTCATTTGCCAAGCCAATTTCTCCAATTTTACAAATGGAAGATACATGGCTCCATGATAGCCTGTCATCCTTGATACTCTCTTTGAGGAAAATATTGCACACTCACCACATTTATGAGGAAGCTTAAGTACCTTTTGCTGAGACAAGTTTATGTCTAAACCAGCTTCCTAAATTGCACTTGCATTTGAGGAAGGTGCTTTCAAAATTATTATTGCTAACTGAGAACTCATGCTATCTCCCAGTTTTCTTCCAACTAATTGGTTATATGAATTATTATTTTCATTAAGGTGTAAGCATATTTAGAAGTGGAATTTTATCAAATACTGTAGTTGTAAGTTCCACTTTGTATCACTAAAGCCTTCACAAAACCTTCTGCACAACCTGTTATCACTTGGATTTTGCACCCTGTTGAATGTGAAATTCAATAATCCAGTGTAACATGGGAAGACCTCTCAAAGTGTGGGATTTTAAAGCAGAGGTCAACCTCTAGAGAAGGTTGGCTTCCTAGCATGAATATCACCTAGACTATTGATTTCTTGTGAGTAAAAGGGGAAAGAAGGAGTACTTAAAATGAAAACTAACTCTACGGTGATATACAAAATTTACCAAGAAGACATATAACACAGTTCACATACATAATTTCAGTCAGTGAAAAAAGCTTAATCATACACAACTCAATCACATATGTCTTCTCCATAAATATTTCATGAAAAGGCTCATACGGATACACTCCTAGAAGGGAGAAAGACTTCACAAATAGAGGATACTGGATTCTAAACACATCTCACAACCTGGAAAAAATACATATTGCTTTGTAGAATGATGTTGGGATAAGACACAACCACAAGGAATCATACAGTTTCACAACTAGTTTCATCAATTATAAAAATTCACACAATTTAACATAGAGATTGAAAAGGTAAAGTGCTTATACTCATTGATTTCAAAGGTGGACATTGATATACATGCCTATCATGAGTTACAAAATATAGTCTCTCTTCTGCAAAGGACTCCCAAAAGTCACAAGATAGAAAAGTATCAAGTAAGAACTAACTCTAAAAGAGTTCAAAATGAGAATATATCCCTCTCCAACTAAGATCCACCAAACTCGGAGTAAGAAGCTTCCTCATCTCGTATGTACCAATAAAGCCCTAAAAATAGCAACTGCAACTTCTCCAAATAAGCTCCAAAGTGTTTGAAATGGTCAAATTTCACCAAGTCCAAGATAAAGGCATAATAAAATGATGCCTATGTGCTCTCAAAATTCTCCAAAAAAAAAAAAAAAGAGGCCTCCTAAATCTTCTCCATGTGTTGGTAAACAAAATCCAACTCCCCTATATGCTCTTAAAGTCATAACTCCTTAACAAACCTCTCCTTAACTATGTCTTTGATTACAAACATAGCATCTTATCTTGCAACTCTATAAAAAATATTAAAGTGATTCATAAATTATCACTTTAATAAATGTTTTACATTTCAATTTTTCTCCAACCTATCCAAAAATAAGACTCACTCAATGACTCAGTCAAAGTCCTCAAAAGTAATGCAAAGAAAAAACAAGTCTTAAGGGAACGCCTTAGAGACTTGTTTATACATGAGTTATTAACTCAAATGTAAAATATTTTTTAAAATAAAAGGGAAAAATTCCTTTTTTTTTATCAGTATCATTAGGGTATTAGAAACCCTAACACAAAACCCTTGATAATCATATTTCATTTCATTTTTTCTCTTTGCAAACTTTCTACTGTTAGGGGCACCGCCATGATTGAGTTGGATTGAGGACTTCTAAAGCTGAAAATGAAGGTTCTCATGGAAAAAAATGAAATAAACAACACATTCTCTGATAGATTCATGTGCTATAAGCTCGGGTGAGCTTCATGTAAGTATAATTTTCTTCCTTTCTCTTGCATTTTAGTAGAAAAAATTGCTTGCTTCGAACCCTTTATGCAAAAATATAAATGAATTGTTTTCCTGGGTTTCATTGTTCATTCAATACACTTTTCTTAGCCTCTTTTTTAATTTTAATGGCCACGGCCTCATTCAAACTCTTCATATCTAAAAAATACTTTTTCCTGCCCAAACCCTCATTTGTGTTAGAAACAATGCAGATTTGTATTTTTTGGGTTTTTCACAAAACTCATGGCCATGATTCATGGTTTACTCAATCAAATTTCTAAAACACCATCTTAATTTCCAATGTACCTTAACTTTTTTTCCTCCATTATTTTATTTTTGCATAGCTTCAGAGCACAAATCATGAGCTAAGCAAATCCCACTATTTTTCAAAGTATCAATTGTTTCAAACTGACCATTTGATTGTGTCTTCCTATGGCTTTGTGTGATATTTTCAATGGTAATCCCTTCGGGAGAACCTTGGGGTTCCAAAAACTGCTCCCAATCTAATGCATTTATCTAATGAATTTCTAGATCCTCAGGACTCTTTGTTCTTGCATTGTTATAATGTTGATTGCATGTATCTTTCTACTTACTCAACTGATGTCGTTCATTACTAGTAGCGTTAAAGCTTGAAGCTTGTGTTTGGTGTGTATATCCAAAAGTATTCTCTGTATAATCAAGCTCATCTGATGATAACGATGATTTAGATTTTGCTAAGTATGTTGAACTTGAACTTGAATTGCTTGGGGTAATTGGTGACACAACCAGTGTACAGATCCACTTTGATAAGTGTGATCTACCTGTCAGACCTCCTTTGACACCTCTCAATGATGTACAAGGACAATGTGTTCATAGGCTCTATCAAATAGACAATAGCTCATATGAACAAATTTTGGATTGTCCTCACCATGAGCATAATAAACATGGATTCTCTCTTCATTGCCAACGGAGATTGATTCTTCGTCAATGTTGTAACCTAATGCTTTCCTATTGGAACATTTCCAATGTTGATTGTAAGAAGGCAGATCCTCCATTTTTTTGTAGCATCATTTATATCTTCTCCATATGATTCAAACACTTTTTTAACCATTGCATGATAACAGTTGTTTACTTTGCATTTTGAAGCACATACTTGAATAGTCTACCCTACTGCTTTAAACAATGATGAAAATAGAGCATCTTAGCATTTAGATTACAGTCCATGAAGTGATGCAATATTCATGTGATTCTTATTTTTCATACTCATTTTGGAACTATCATTGTTTAATATTCATTAACCTTGAGCATATATGATTAAAGATCATTGTCTGTATGATTTTTGCATTCATTGTGTAACCTATTGATGATACTTGCAAATTTTGGGTCAATATAGCTATACACATGTCTTGAAATTATTCAACCTAGTTCAAATGCTTCAAGAAGAGCTAGTTCGACTAAGGCTATCCCAACATCACCCTTCAACACTTTTCATATTATGACTATTACACCATATAGTGAGTATAAGTAGCTAAGGTACTCTTTTCCATTTTCAAAACATAACATGTTCATGATCACACTTGGATTACTGTTCTCTATCATCTTTCTTGTACCTTCTTGTTGTCTTTTAGGACCTACAAGCCTAATCTTGATCATGGATTACAATGAACTTCCTTCATTGCTTTCCATTATCATACAAGAGTGTATCTTAATATTAGAACCCTCCTTCTTGTCTTGACACTAAAACCTATGTTGTCATAATTGTCACTTTATAGTGTCCTTGTATTGACTATGTTGTTATTCCAGAATAAGTTGTCTTTTCTATCATGCTTGGAAGTCACTACCTTTTGCATAAGTGCATAGTCCTTCATGTTTTTGTTCATTATCACAACATAATGTCTTCCTTCAACTGACCTATAGAGTGGTTTTCCTTATGGATAATAGTTGTCATTATGCCACTTATATGATAACACTTGTATGATCTAACCTATTAACTTTGAACACTATACTTCATCAGTAGTGTCTCTAAACTTACACCTCCTTACTGGCTATCATCTTGATACTACTACATATTCCTATTATTTCTTTCTTCTGACAGCGAGACTATCACACATTCATGAATCAGACATAAGGCCATTTCTTATCCTTTTAGATAATAGTTTCTCTCTTCATCACTGTATATTCATTGTTCTTATGTATTTGTTTACTCTTGATGAATGCCATTGGTTTTACATTATTGTCCTCCTCTCTAGCATTGATTTCTAGTATAGCCAATGCAATGTGGCCTCATCATGAGGTTTATTTATTAGTTACACCTACTCCATGTGACTGATGAGTATCATAATCTATTTTTTTAATGACACTAAAATTCCACGAGCATCAATTTTCCATTATACCAGTAAATTCATCAATCATACTGCTCTTAATGATGAATTGATTCTTTATTGCATCATAATATCATGGAAAGGTTAACCATCTTGTCATGTCAAAAAAAAAATGAGAGCACATTGAACTCAACCCTTATGGGAGCCACATTTATCCCACATGCCGCAATTTAATAAAAAATAACAAAAATACAAATTCACCTGTATCTGCACACGAAGCAAACATGTTAGTGAAATAAATGCATACATCTTATGTGCTTGATGGTCCTGTTGCTTTCTTGGACATTTACAATTTACATGTTTGTTTAATGCACACGAGGTTCAGTTTATACATTCATGGATGCATGTGCATGTAGTGTTAGGAGCCTTCATTGCTTAGATCACCACTCTAACATCATTATAATTTCCAAATGTAGGAACTGGGAGTAGGGAGCTACAGAGGATGCAAGACAACTTAATGCAGGAGATAAAACAAGACAACAGACTCTGAACTAGTCATCAAGCAATGACTAGCATCTTCCCCTATATGTGCATTCTTTTTATTTTATCCATCAATTTATAAATTGTCTTTTATTTTCATTAGACAAATTAAGTCTCACGGCTTGTGTGAGACAAATATGTACTTTTGAATAAATAAAGATTACTTTCAAAAGATTTGTGCAAATCTTTTCCGTATTGTATGCACTTGTATAAATTAAATAATTTGTTACTAAAGCTTGTAATCTCTTTGATTTTTTTATGTTTATACAATTGAATGCAATATAGGGAAGATAAAAAATGAAATGTACCTCATCTTTGTTTAAAATCAACAAGCTCTACCCGATTGAGTTGTAAGTAAAATCTGGTAACACAACTACCACAACACCACACTGTGGTTGTTGGGCCTTCGTAGTGATGTGGGGAAAGCACCCTCCATCATCATGAAGGCCCAAAAATAATTGTGCGGTGTTGTGGTGGTTGTGCAAAATTATTTCTGAAGAATTTGGTCCACTTCCAAATATGCTTTTGATGGATGTTCATATCCTCATCCAAAGCTCCAATTCATACATAGGAAGGAATCACCCCACATCACTATGAAGGCTTTGGTCCACTTCCAAATATGCTTTTGATGGATGTTCATATCCTCATCCAAATCTCCAATTCACACATAGGTAGGAAGGATTCTTTCAAAGGTTGAGGAGTTGGGCTTTACACCCACTGGTTGCATTTTTTAAAATTTTCTAAGGACTTTTCATAAAAAGCCATTTTGAATATATCCTTTAATCATGGCATTCCATGATATCACATTTCTTTGAGGCATTTTTTGGAACAGTTCACTTGCCATGTCTATGCTTCCACACTTTCATGTATGTCTGGCAGGGAACTTTTAACTACAACCTATGACAAAAAAATCCTTATTTTTATGCTTTGATGGATGTCACATTTTTATTATTGGATATTTGATATAGTGCACATTATTATAGTGCAAGCCTATTTTTTAGATTATTTCATTTAGCATCACCAATATTCTCCACAAGAACATTGTACCTATTTAAAATGATGGAAATGGTTCACATTTCTCATAAAATTTTCTCTTGCAACAATCTTGGAGATGAATTTAGATGTAGTGTGAGAATTAGAAGATACTCAAAGGTTCTTAACAACTCTAATAGTTGTACCAGGGGCCATGTTTAAGAAACCAATTTAAATTTCTAACTTTTCATTATGGTGGCAAATAAATGATTATTTTTTCTTCTATTCCACAACATTAAGTAAAAGTATTGAATCTAGAAATACCTTGTTTCCTTCATATTCCAAGCCAATTTATCCAATTTTGTATAGCCCTCCCATGTTTTTGGATATGATCTACCTCCTACAAAAAAAACACGTACCATTTTATGCCCTTCAATCCAACTACATGCAGGTAGCTTTTTAATTCCTTTATCTTTCATCAATATCCTTACTATTTAAGCCTCACCACACCTAACCACTTTTGCATAGATGTTTTAGAGAATAATATAAACATTTTTAGGATCCAATTAAAAAAGCAGTGTTTCTAGAATACTCAACCTATATCCATATATGATCCACATGCACCAAAGGTTTAACTCGAATCTTAGTAATAATGTTTAGGGTGTCCTGAAGATAGCCATTGTATTACTATGTTCTTGGAGTGTTTTTTGCTTTGGACAGTAGTATGCTCTTACTGAGATCATTAACACTTGAAGGTTGAGTGAATTTGTCAATATTCATGTGACACGGGTCTTGTGGTGTCTTGGATTCATTTATGATTCTTAAGATATCTATCTATGTTTATTCAATGTTTTTATTATGGACAAATAACATAATTTCTTGTTTCATTTATCACATAAACAAAGGCCTCTTCTCATTGTAGAAGAGCATGTAGATAGTGAAGCATTGGCTACTTTGATCTTGAATAAGCTTCATGCAAGGATGAAGGTTGGTGGATTTTTCTATTTAAGTCTTGTTTACTTTTTGAATTATTTTTTAACTTTAAATTCTAAATCCTTAGCATTTTAAAATATACTTGTGTTTGAATCAGGTTTGTGCTATTAAGGTCCTTGGTTTTGGTTAAAATAGGAAAAATATCTTGTAGGATCCTATTGCACTTACTAGTGGATAGCTTAGGTTTATGTTTCTATGTATCTACTCTCTTTTTTGGCTTTGGAGTTTCTTGTTTGTTATGAAATTTTGGCTTCTTCATGTGACACCTATTGAACGAAATTTATTTCTCAATTGAGTTAGTTTGCATGTATTTTTCCATTTTTTTCTCCACTTCTCAAGGGAAAGTATTTATGGCTAGTAGTTATATTTAGGTCATATCAAAGGATCTTGGTATGAAGCTTGACAAAGTATAATTTGGCATTCTTGGAACAACTAAGAAGGTAGGTAAAAATAGTAGTATCCTTCTATATAGACATATAATGTTGTTGTCATCCTTGGACAAGGTTTTTGTTGTGTTTTTATTCAAATTATTTTTGTCATTTAATTTTATTGTATGATAAGATTAGTTGTTCTTTAATCTAGGTGACTATCTCTAAGGATGATACTATAATTCTTGATGGAGGTGGTGATAAAAAATCAATTGAAGAGAGATGTGAGTAGGTGAGTTTTATTAGAGTGAAGTGTGATAATATTTTTGCAAGACTATAATGCTTGGTGACAATAGAGTTGATAAGAGATTTGTGTTGGTATGCTTGGCATGGCTGAAAACATATTTGGTCATAAATCTATACTAATATTGAAACAAGAACATCTAATTATGACAAAGAAAATCTCTAAGAGATGTTGGAAAAGCTATCAGGAGAATTTTTTGTTCTCAAGCTTTAACTTATAATAAAACTATGATCATTTGTCTGAAGATAAATTTTAATATTTTCAAATTAGGATGATACATTGTGTAACATCGAAAAAGGGGTCCTTAGCCTTTTTCATGCTTGTTTAGCTCCCTCTTGCAGATTTTTGGACTTAATTTCACCTTGTTCTAGTGTTTTGAGGTGTTTTACACATCTGCATTAGGTCTTGGGCCCTTGCAAATTGAATAAAATGCATTTATTAATGTCTTGTAAAGGTGTTGTAAAGTGTTGTAAATGACTTTCACACTTTTCTAGACTTTTATTAAGCATCGAAATCTAATCAACCTATTTTTACCTTAATTCAATGTTGTAAAATGTATTTAATTGAATTTTCACTTTAATCTATAAGGCTTGTATATTAAACCTGGTTTTAATCTAGTGTTGTAATGTGTTTTACACATTCACATAGGATATTGTACCTTTCTAGGATATGTGGACCTCATTTTAATGTTATAAAGTGTATTTAATCACACTTTCACATTGAAATTTGTGTCCCTATCCCTAATTACCCTTTATATCATCATTATTAGGCCCCTAAGACCCTTATTTTTGCATCTTGAGGCATGTTTTGGCTAATATCCTGACATAAACACTTTAAAAACCTGAAATCTTGAAAACCCACCTCAAAAACCTCAAAGTGGGATTCATTCGCCACCTTGGGTGAATGTAATGTCCCTTACCAGATTCACCCTAGAATTTGCTTATAGATTAGGTTTAAGGTTTCTTCCTTCCAAATGAATGTTCTTTTTAGTGAAGTAATCTTGGTTTAAAATCTGCATTCACCATATTAACAACATTTCCACATACAAATATATCTATTAGCATTAATATCTAGATATCCAAAATATAAGCATAATCATAAATGTAATTTAACAAGCAAGAGGAGTGCCATGGGTGGATCTGCCCTGAAGCCTTCATGTTGGGCACGGGAGGCTGCTTATGCATTCCTCCTTTCCCAACGACCTAGTACCTGCATTCTCCACCAATGGTAGTACCTCGGAAGACAATGGCCCTATTAGGAGTGGAGGGGGAAACCCTAAGTACCAAGAGCCTAAGGCCTACCACCCCCCTAAATAATAGAATGTTGAGGTGGGACCCCCACCCTTCATGACCAATCCCTTGCTTGGGCCTATGGGCCTGAGGATGGGGCTTTTAGGCAATCCACTTGGTGATGCTTCTCCCTCATCCTAATAGGGTAACAATCACAGAGCAGACAATAATTGGACAGTCACTTATGCATTTACTATTGAATTGTCTATATGCGTGTATCATGTCTAAGAGTATTATATGGATGCATGAAAATGTAACATAATGTGAAAAAAGTACATGGATCTATATTACTACAACAATGCCAATTCTCATCATATTTAGTTGTCTATGATCAATGATACTATCCAATGTAATATTAACAATGATGGAAACTAAATGTCGCCATATCATACCCTTTAGTTTCATTCATGGTCATGATAATGCTAAAGCAACCATCATCAATTCATAAAACTATTATAATATTGATAACATCAAAGGAAAACATTGCACCAATAATCAAATGAGCAATATTAGTTTCTTATATTCAAAATATACTAAATATTATTGCTAAGTGAGTACATCACCTGAGTTGCTATATCTCTCCATGTTTCCTTACTCGCTTCCTTCAACCTTGTACTAAATTGATTATAGGATGAGGACAATCCATATATATATATATATATATTTATATAATTATTCTTTCCTTATTCATATATATTCTTTATTCATTGCATATTATTCATTATAAAATTTATCTATATCTATGCATATATACTTGCATGCCTATTAAATAATATATATATTAAATGGCTCTATATTCCAATGCGTAACAATAATTGTTGCTGCTGTTCTAAATTGCAAATCCTATTTCTCCATGTTTTTTTCCCCCTTCCTTATTTTCATTCCTTCTATTTATACCATTCAAGGTAGGTGACTCATGGGGGGAATGTATTGTTTGGTGAAAGAGGTGACTTTTCATAAAATACATCCCTTTTTTATATTTAATTGTTGCTTTTATTATCACAATAATATCTATTTTTAAAACAATATATTATTACTATAATTATGATATTTCAGATTTCTATTTATTTTATTATTTTATTGAACATATTTTAACATTAAAGTATAATAATAAAACAATTTGATAATATCTTATTATTATTTTATTCTAATGTATAACAATCTTTGATGTGTAATGATTATAATATTTTTTTATTATTATTTTTTTATACTATGTTATTTAATACTAGAATGTAATAACAATAATTTGCCTATATATTATTATTATATTTGTTATTTCATTTTATATATTTATATATTGATATGATACACATTTATTTTATATTTAATATTAATATTGCTATTTATTTTATTTATTAATTGATTTGTATTTTAACACTTGATCTTTATGGTTTTGTTATTTCGGGGACATGACAGTGAATAAGTCCCCTTAGGTGGGACCCATTTGCTCAGAGTGGCGAATGAGTCCCTTTTGGGAGATTTTTCAAAATTGAGTGGGAAAATTGCAATTTTAACCTAAATTTAAATGAATGTCGGCCTTGGGGATCAAAATAACAGTCATTTGAATGTCTTGACTATATAAACAAGTTTCTAAATCATTATCTCATCTAAGATTCACGAGATCAAGTCAAGCAAGAAAGGGTTATGCATTTTGAGTCTTCACAAGGTCATCAAGATAACTTTCAAGACCAATTCTAAGGCATTCAAGGGTAGATTTGTTCATCAATTGTTACAAAATTCAAGATCCATCATCATGGAAAAAATTTAATTGCATTATTTCATGTTCATCTTCCATTATTTCATCATTTGGTTTAATTACTTAAAAGGGGTTTGACTAAGGCAAACCCCCATTCCCTAACAATCAACACTTTGGTTCTCTTTCTTTGTGTGATTGCAGATCTAGGTAATTTGAAGGCTTGGAGATGATTGAAGAATAGGTTTCAAATTTTTTGAATTCATCTCCCTATTTTCAAGATCAAAATATACACAAAAAGTCACTTATAGCCCCAAAAATCAGGGTTTCGAGTCTCCACACCTAGAGAAGCAGAAAGAGCAGACCAAGAGGAACATATCCAAAATTTTCATTTCTAGAAAAGGAAAATTGGAATCATTCAATATTAGTGGTGAATGAGTCTCACTTTAGATTTCTTTCAGATATTTTTTGCAGATTCAGATACCCATTTGGTCGAAACTTGCCTCAGTACAGTTTTCCATAACTAGGACTGATTCACCTAGAATGGTGAATGAGTCCCACCCACCTTAAATTTCAGCATTTCTAGAATTTCAAAGTTACATGCCATTCTCAACAATTTTCTCGGTGCACACTTTTAGTTTTACAATTTTTTGTTTTGTTTCATTTGCATTTCTAGGTCATTTAGCATATGTTTGCATATCATAGTGTGTTTTCAAACATCTTTCTTTTTCCAAGTTTAAACTTGGTGGTGAACCCCTCATTTGATGTCATTCAATCCCCTAGGACACACCCTTTTCTATATTTCAATCACCCTTGCATTGGAATCTCAAGGATTTGTTCTTGAATGAAGTGTAGAAGATTGTTGCTCTAGGTCCTAAAACCCTAGTGAAAACACCAATTTTCTTCTCTACACATTGTATCTATATTTTTTTGATGTTCTTTTTAATTTAATTTAGATTAGAGGATCCAGTGAGCTTTCAATTGGAGATAAAAAAAGATAGACTCACTGATGCATTGAATTCAATGAAGCCAGTAGTAGAGAAGGGAATTTTACCAAGTAAACAAATTTGTAAATTTCATTAAAGCATTAGAGATGGTAATATTTTTGTTAGAAAGGTTATACCTCTATGCTTACTGGAAGAAACATTACAGGTGGTTGTGTTTCTCTTCTCTATGCAACAAAAGAGCTTGATACAATTCCTACATCCAACTTTGACCAGAAGATTGGAGTTCAAATAATTCATAATACATTGAAGGTATAAATTACTAACCTAGACTATATTTTTTCCATGTCTAGAAATAGGATTTATCTCAGTGTTTAATCATTTGTATTTTCTATTTTTCGAAGCCTCATGTACATATAATTGCTTCCAATGTTGGTGTGAAGGGTGTTGTTGCAATGGGAAAACTACTAGGAAAAAAGAATCTTGATTATGGCTACAATCCTGCTAAAGGTGCACTTAGAATATGAGCACATTATGTTCTTAGTACTCAACATTATAAAGTTTGATGATCGTTTAAATTGATGATTTTTTACTAAATTGATAATTCTCCTTTAGTTGTTGGTCAGTTGCTTGATTATGATTATCCTGAGGACTTCATCAAAGGTCTTATTATTTATGTTCATTCTCTCCTATCTATTGAACCACTTGTTGAAGAATGCAAGAAAAAGATAATGTATAAAATCTCCAAAGCTATTTTCCAATTTCCATAAGATTTATATTAAGTTAACAGTTCTTTTTTTGTCTTTATTTGTTCCAGGAACCAACTTTGATTGTTGACACAATTTTTAGAGCATCTTGTGAGTGAAGGAATTCAAGATGTGCATAGGACCCTTAGACTTCATGTATGGGATGAGATATAGGACCCTCAGGCTTAATTTTTCAAGTAGTTCTTTCATGTTTTGGATCTATATAAGCAAAAAATAGAACATTGTAACTCAATTTCCAAAGTCACAACACTGAGAAACACACTTTGTAACACATTTTTCAGAGAAAAGACACATATTTAAGTCCTGTAACTCCTGTAAGAACACATTTTCTCAATAAATTTTTAGTATTTTACCTTCTTAATAGATTTTTCATAATGTACAAATGAATGATTGATAAAGTTTTTTTGTGTTTTATGTTTAAACCTCAAAAGCATTGTCTCATTTCTAACACTTTTAATAGGTAGAAATCAGTGAGAAAAAACAATTAAATAAACTACTAATTGACTAAGTATACTACCAATTGACAGAGTAGTGAATAAATATAATGATTATGAAATTAATAAACAATGTATCAATATACTATCAATTGACAGAAATCAGTGAACAAAAACAATTAAATAAACTACCAAATTGATCAAAATGATGATTAAAATTAATGACTAAATACACTACCAATGGACGGAAATCAATGAATAAAAATGACTAAATAAGTGACCAGTTAACAACAATCAATGACTAAATAAGTGACCAACTTATAACAATCAATGACTAAATATACTACCAAATTGATCAATAAAAACAACAAATAAATGAATAAAAATGGTTGTCATCTATTCGATCACATTATAAATGACTAGCAATAAATTGATAATGGTCACGTGACCGTGTTCAGTCATTTATATGCATTTTTTAGTAGTTTTTTAGTCATATATTGTTGTTTTTGTACTAGTGACCATTATCCGTCCTCAAACACTTAATCTTTCTATCAGTTTGATTTTCAACCAAGGTTTTAAATTCCTTAAACCGACTGAAAACTTCAGTTTTACTTATGAGAAAATAAACAAATATCCTCGAATAATCATCTATGAATGAAAAAAAATACATAGATTTTGATAACAAAGTAACATTAACTAGACCAAACACATCAGCATGAAGATAATCCAAAATTCTAGAAGATTTATAAGGACTATAATAAAATGAAACAAGGTGTTGTTTTTCATATATGCAATGTTCGCAAAAATTGATCTCAAGATTACAATCATCAAGCCCTTCAACTAGACTTTCATTTTTCAAGGATTTTTTCACCAATGTAGTCGAGCCTCTAATGCCACAAAATTGTTTTCTCTACTGGTAGCTTCATCTCCAAAGAGTTTGTGCCCTCGGGAATGACACCTCCTTTCTCTACATGATCTAATTTACTTGACTTTGTAAAAGCACTATTGCACTGTATTGCACATGCATCTAGCTTATATAGAGTGCCAATTCATGCTCCCTTAACTAGCACCATAAAGCCTCTAGTCATTCTACAAAAAGCATTCGAGAAAGATATTTTCACACTAGCATCATTAAGTTTACTTACAAAAATTAAATTTTGAGCTAGACCTAGTATATGCATCACATCATCAATTCCATTCAGTCTTCCATCAAGAAACTGAATTCTAACTCTTCCATGACCAACAATCTCCAAGTGAGAAACATCACCCAGATACACCCTTCCACCAACATAGTTTTCATACTTTGAGAACTAACCTCTATGAGAGGTCATGTCAAAGGACGCACCTGAGTCAATCAGCCAAACATCTTCTGATGCTTGAATCACCAAGGTTACTATGAAGGCATTTTCATCACTCTAAGAAGATTCATTTTCCAAAGAACTATTTATTATTTTATTCTTCTTCTACTCTTTATAATATTTCTAGATGTGTCCATTTTTCCCATAGTTCCATCATTTCATCTTGGACTTTTTAATGGGAGAATTTGATCTCCCCTTTGAATTGGATCTAGAATTATTATCCTTCTTCTTACCTTTCTCCTTTGATATGCCTTGAATAGCAAGGGCCTCCTTAGCCATCTTAGAAGACTTCCTTTTCATTTCTTGTGACAGCGGTGAAGAAACCGTATCTTCCATCTTGAAAGTGGTTGTTGTACTCCCAATAGCCATTACCAAGTGATCCCATATGTCAAGAAACAAACACAATAGGAGCATGCAGAGATCCTCATCATCTATCTTCACATCAACATACCCCAACTGAGCAATGATCATGTTAAACACATTCAAATTATTTGCAATAGTCCTTCCTCCATCTTCAAAGAATACAACTTCTTCCTCTAAAATAAGTTATTTACCAAAGATTTCCCCTGATAAATGCCACCAAGATTCTTCCATAAAAATTTTGTTGTCTTCTCTTCATGGATTTTTAAGAGAACTGATTCAACCAAGCACAGTGTAATCAAACCCTTGGATTTCTGATCCTTTACATCCCAATAATCTCTCGAGGTTTTTGATGGCTTTTAAGAGAACTCTACAACCCATAACTCTTGATCCATGAGAAAATATTCCATTTTGAGTTTCCACAACTCAAAATTTCCACCGTTGAACTTCTCATTCTCTATTCTTTTGGATGTGCTCGCCATCTTAAATGTATAATAAGTTATAAACTATATTTTTTTGCAAAACTCCCATTGAACAAGATCAGCACAAAAAATCCATCGTACCCACAAGGACAATAAAGTTGGCTAAGCTCTGATACTAACTGACAGGAAAGTAGAGTGTGAAATATGCCTTCCTAATAGTAATCTTTAGGAGAGATATACAAAAAAAATTTCAAAACTTGCAATTACATAACATAAATATGCACATACATGAATAACAAAATAAACAATAAAGAATGAATACCAAATTTTACGTGGGAAAACCCTTACAGGAAAAACCCACACACCAAAGCAGAGATCTCTTGCATTATAGTAAAATGTAAATTACATACAAGTTACAAAGCTATGCTCTTTTAGGTGTTAATTCACATAATGAATCTAGTAGTAATTCAATTACATTCACTTTGATCGACACTTCACACTATTACAATGCACTATGGTATTCGTACATACATCTCAAGCATTCCAAGAAACCATCACTCCAACTTCCGTAATAGACGAACTGTCACAAATGACGTAACTGTCATTACCTTTTGCCCCATCAAAGTCATATCGAAACATCAAAGAGACTTCAAACCTTGTCTTTCTAAAATCTCACTATCACTTTGATACATCAAACATTCCCTCCAATCAAGATTTTGAAGAGACCACATAGCAACTTCTTCTGATATGGTGAAGTCTCGTCGATAAACCCTGCAACCTTGAATGGGTAGCCCCCATCACTTACATGTCAACCATGTCATCACCATACAATTAACATTATCCTTCACGTAGTTTGGTCTCATCTTATCGGCATGTTGAAGGGACTATTACCAAAGTATCAGTGAAAACAATCAATCCCTTCGATGAAGAGACCCAACCTTCCATCGGGATATCGAAGAGACAAGACTCAAGGTCTCGATGATATCCTTTTGTCTCCTTGAATACTTCCTTCCCACCATTCATAAGAATTTTGAAGTTACTTCCACGTGACTCCATCCGACATCAACTAGTCCCTTTGACAAAACACTTCTTGTAGTTCATCGGTATGTCGAAGAGATTGCTCATTCAGTCCCGCTGACACTCACTTGTCTCGTTAATGAATCTTTGGCCGATGAAATCTCAAAATAAACCTAGTGATAATCCAAGCACTTGTTGAGGAGGCTTATCACTCTGTCCTTCCGACATATGATTGTCAACTCAACAAAGAACTTAACGCCAATCCGTGGAGAGCTTATTGGGATGTCGAGGAGACTAGAAACTTAGTCTCGCCGACACTCACCTATCATCTAAATGAACCTAAAGTTGATGCCTTCTATGCCAGTAAGTTTGAGACACCATTTCTCAACAAAGCTCACCGGTGCTAAATTTCATAATAGAACCCTATAAGTTAAGGATATCATTGATCCCAATGTATAGTATGCATCAATTGGGATTGTATATAAGATCTACTTCACAAATAGATAAGGGTTAGCCACTGCCACAACAATTCACACTGCACACCAAATGGTAAAATAAGGTGCCAAATTTGATCTATGTGAGTTGATAAGAGAGTAGCTAATGGAGAACTCGAGGAGAAAAAAATAAACCAATTATAATTTTAGGTTTGGTTCTTTGATTATATGCCTTAATTTCTTATTTTTGAATGAGTTACCTGGTTTTAAGGGTAAAATGTGGGACAAATTCACTCTGGTAGAAACACAAATTAAACAACATATGAAACGTTTTCAGAATGAGCAAGATTTCACCACTTTCTATTAGGGAATTTTCAAGAATTTTCATAATGATATGAAAATCAGATATAAGATACCATCTAGTTTGGTCTAGAAGCATGAAAATGAGGAATTTTATTATAAACAAGGGTCATTGTTTTATGGAAGTAGTGGAACCTAGAACCTCATGGATATCTAAGTTGCCTTATGAGGTTGAGAATGAATTTGTACAAGGTTATATAGATATTTATTTAGATTGGTATTGTAGACACTGAAAAAATGTCTCTCATCTATGAGTAACATTTTATCACTAATTCATCTTCCTCCTTGGCTAATTAAATAATTTTAATTATTTAATTATTTTTCAATGTCATTTTCTTCTATTAATTAAATAATTCTTAATTATTTACTTAATTCAGTTTATCCCCTTTCCTCCTTTGATTAATTTAAATAAATATCAATTTATTTAAATTACATCACTAATTTACCTTTTCCTATCCATAATTAAATAAATTATTATTTATTTAATTATTTATTCTCATTTTCTTCTATAATTAAATAATTATTTTAATTATTTAATTATTCATTAGCTTTTTCTCTCCAATAATTAAATAAATTGTATGTATTTAATTATTTGTCATTTTCCTATCTCCATAATTAAATAATTATTTTTAATTATTTAATTATTCATTTTACCTCCTTTAAATTAAATAATTGTTATTATTTAATTTGAATTTCTTCTTAGCTAAGCCCTAAATCTCAACCACTTTTTTGAGTTTTCGTCCATTCATCCCTATCCTTATCTCTTGTTGTCTCAATTAACCTTGTCTTTTGATCATGATCCCTCATCTCTTAATCTTAGCCCTTCATTTGAATTGAGATTCATATAAAAGCAAGCCATCTTCTTCATTTTTCTCCTAACCACAAGCTTTAAACTTTTTCTATGTAATGTTCCTTCCCTATCCTGTCCTAAGATTCGCTTGTTGATTAGGTTTAGGATTCCTTCTTTCTAGAAGTATGTTCTCCTAAATTCAATAATCCTAAATTTGAGTCCTGTATTCAACATATCAACAACACATCTGTTAGCATTAGTATCTAGTAATCCACATAAGACATAATCACCAATGCAGTTTGCAAACATAAGAGAAGTTACTCAACCCATCAGGAGAGGGGAACCCTTAAGGGCCTACGGTCTACCACCTTCCAATGCCCAACCTGTATCTTAGGCCTGTGGGGCAGAATGCCAAGGTGGGACCCTCACCCTTCCATGACCCAACCCTTGCAATGGGCCTGTGGGGAAAACTGCCCAACCCTTGTCATGGGCCTGTGGGACAGAACTGCCCAACCCATGGGGCCTGTGGGGCAAACTACCCAACCCTTGTCATGGGCCTGTGGGGCAGAACTGCCCAGCCCATGGGGTCTGTGGGGCAAACTGCTCAACCCTTGCTTTGGGCCTGTGGGGTAGAACCTGGGTGAGGTTTTTAGATGAACCACTTTAAGTTATGATTCAGCGCTCATTACAAACACAATTCAGAAAATCGATATGTAGTCATTAGTACTTCCTTTGTACTTACACATTTTATTTAACATGATAAAACAAGTCTTGGAGTCCTAATATGGAGGTATGTGAAAAATACATAACTTAATTGAGAAATATTTTTATCTACATATTCATTATGTCCTTTTTGCCATTTAATACTTCCGGCAAGTCCAATATTAGTAGGAGTCAAATATAAATGTAGATTAATCATTATTAGAGCCATATCTATAGAAGATAAACCCTTTGGCCTCTTGATCAGTCAGGGTCTACACAATCCGCCTAAGTTCAATGCCAATTCCCAGTATAATGAATCTATTTCCAGATTCGGTAAACAGAGAATGGTTCCAACACATCAGAGGAGAGTGTGCGTATTCCAAAATAATGCATAGATTGATTGGGCATTCAAGGTTCAAGCAACATTGTTATGTCAGATTAAGGATAATTAAATATTAAAACTAAGTGAGTAGTCTCACCTGACATCGTTGTAAAGTCTCCCCCATCTATTTGTCTCAATGTTTGTTTCTTAGTCTTCTACTTCATGATACTCGGGTAGAAATACAACTGGTAACTTTAATGATAAGCTCTACTTTCCTTTCAGGGGCTAATAGTATTTGGAAATAATTCATTTTTATCCTTCTTGAATATATATCGCTATCTTGCAGTTGATAATAAATTACCGTTTCTAATTCTGAAAAGATAACTCTATTCTCCTGCCCACCTCCTCTTTCCTTCATATTGCCTTTATATCTTATGCCTAGATACAGGGGTGTGTCCCTTTGAACATAGTGTCTGTGACTTCTCACTCTAAATTAATCCTCTTTAGATAAATATTAATCATTTCCGTTAATCCTAAATTTGTCTATATGTAATCTTTGATTTTGACGGTATAGAATTTGATTGCAGTTTCTTAATACGTATGAATATGACTTTCCTCTAATATTGAATTTGTGATATTTTTAATAGAATCCCGAATCTGAGTGGAGCGGCCCATAGGGAAGATGATTATAAAAATGTCTCCATAAATGAGATGGAGGCTATGACATTTCTATGAAACTAATGGTTGTAGCCGATGAGTTTGAATAGTCGACTCAAGGCATAGACTTACTCCACAGTAATTTGTGTAAGCTATGTCAATACCTCCTGCATCATTGTATAGTCGTGATTTCAAGCGGTACTCCATATTCTCATCTGTGTGTTATCTAACCTTTACTGGTACACTCTCGATATTGGGCATCCCATCAATCCACTATTAGCATTCCCCATCTTCAGGATTCTTGATATATGTAATTGAAGGTTTTATATTCTCTTCAACATAGAGGACGGGTTGAAGTTCGGACTCATTGCATGAATTAGAAGCCATGTGATCTCAAGTTTCCTCCCAAGCTGCGTGTTCCCCACTCGCTAAGTACCAAGAACAAATGCAACGGTAATCGGAAGTCTATGCTGGTGATGCTGTGGAGACTTTGAGAGCAGGTTCGTAAGCCAACAAGAAATCATAGTAAGTTAAGTCAATACAGAGACAAATATCTTTTGTAAGGTCGCTGTATAAACCCCGGATGATCTCAATAATTAGTCATTTGGTGATGTGATTATTATTCAATGTTCCTTGTTAACTATATTCTTATTTTTATAAGGGCTTCTTTAATATTTTTATTATTACAATATTAGTTGTTTTATATATGTATAACTATAATTATGATATGATGATATAATGGACGTTGCTTTATATTTGAATTTTCAATATTATAATTATGATAATTACAATAATAACATTGCATTGTAAATTGGTATTGTCTATATATATTATTTATTATCATGATTATGATATCTTAGTATTTGTACCTCGGTAATCAAGAAAGTGTATTTTATATCTAATATTTGAATTATTATAATTATAATGTTATCGTGATAATTATAATTATCATGAGATTTAAATTGTATTTTTGTAGATTTATATTTTGATATTGCTTTACAGCTCCTTATACTCTGCATTCAGGTGTCATGGTTTTGGGGATCACGATATCTATAATATAATAATTATAACTACAATATTGTCTTTGACAATTGTAATTATAAGGGTATCAAATCATTAGTATTTTTAAATATGTCTTTGTTACCTAGTTGCCCAATTTTGGGGACATGGCATTCTATCAAGAGATCGAGCTCTCAAGTCAACATAAAGCTCATTAAGTATATTGCATACTACAAATCTATGAATAAGCAAAGAAAAATGGAGGAGCACAATGGAGGTGATTCAATTATGGCATAGAGATTAAGGTTGTATTGCTTCATTTATTTAGCTATCTATGTTCATTTGTGCTTCATTGTTGGATCTAGGATCTTATTACTTGAATTAGGTAGTTTTGTGGTTGCTACTATTGATTCATATATGCTCCTTAAGATTTTAACCCTATCCACATTTGGTGAACCTGACGTGAATCAAACATCCTTATTGCATCTTTATTTTTCTGAGGTTTTTCTAATCTTATCTTGTCATTTAAAAAAAAAAAATTGAGACTAAACTCGTGTAGATTAGGTTGAAGACAAAACCCTATGATTTTCCAAAGATTTGATCATATATCACAAATGGCTGCAAATTTTTCTATAATTTTATTTTTTAGGTTTGAGATGGTATCAAGAGCTTCCAATCAAAAACTCAAATTTTTTGGATCTATTTTGAGCAATTTATAATTTGTTTTATGATTTTTCATGAAAAAATATTTTTGGGAGTAAATCAGCAATTTTTTTGCATTTTATTATATTTATGGAAAGTTCTCAAAATTCTAATGGGGGTCCATTCTTTGTGTTTTTAATTTTTCATTAAAAATAATTAGCAAAAATAAAGATATTTAAAATTAGGGTTTTATAAATATTTGATCATATCTCACAATGGATGCAAATATTTTAATAATTTTTTTCTAGGTTTAGGATAGTATTAGGAGCTTTCAGTCAAAAACTCTGATTTTTTGGATCTTTTTTGAGTGATTTATAAAAAAAATTATGATTTTTCATTAAAAAAATAATTTTAGGAGAAAATCAGTGAATATTTCATATTTTCTTATATTTTTGGAAATCTTTTAGAATTATAATGGTGGTCTATTCTTTATGTTTTTAATTTTGATGAAAAATAATTCATTAAAAAATAGATCTTTAAAAATTAGGGTTTTCAATAAATCTTCTCTCTAGGCCTAAAATCAAGAATTTTTTCTTATTTTCTTTTACATTTTCAAAAAGCTCTTAAAATTTTATTAGGGGTATCTTCATTTTTGGGGTCAAAATCATTTCAAAAAAATGAAATCTTGTTGATTGGGTCAAAAAAATAATTTTAAAATGGGGTGTTAAGTTTTGGAGCTACTAATTTGTGGTTTTTGCAGGGGTATCTAGTTGATTGTTTTTGCTTTCTTAGATGATCTCAAATTTTAATTTGCTGCATTAAAAATAACCCTTGTTTGAAGTGTCTTGTGTGCTTGCACGCTTTATGTTGTAGAACCCTAAGCTGTTGGTGAAAGTATCCTCTCCCCTCACTTTTGTGGATCTTGGGTGTAAGAGAAATCACTACACATCTTATTTTTCTTTTTGTAGAAGGTTCTTCCTTTGTATAAGTCATCACTCCAAGGGGTATGACCCAAAGTGATTTTTCCCTTGGGCTGCTATATAAAATATTAAGATGAAATCCAAGGTCTAACTAGTGAGTACCTTATCGATAGTACCAATCGAAAAGGGGAAGCTACCCACATTTATGTGAGGTATTTGTGAGTACCCAAGTAGGGTTGGTTAAATCCTTAAGTGTCTTGTTGGGTGCTATAAAGGTGTTAAGTCCCCGAGTAGTGACTAGAAACCTTATTTCAGAGGCCCACCCTATTGATTGTGATGTTGGTGGCATTCTCAGTGCAAGGGATGTAGATCACACCTTGAAGTTACTCACCATATGGCTCCCTTGAGTTGAGATAGAAATATTTGATTTAGCATAAGCTACACATATCTTTCTAAGGAGAGGGTAATTATGTCATCCTTCTAGTCCTAGAGGCCCCTACTTTTCCTCTCTTGCAAAGACAAGAGTTTACACACCCATTTAGGTGTTCCTACATTTGATTCAAAGGATATTCCAAGTTGTGGGCCTGAGATTGTTTCCATTGGCCTTGACCTTAGGATTAGGAAATGTTTGGAGTGTTTTTAATTTTTTATAAGACCTATGGAAATTGTGCCAAGAATTTGGCTTATGAACATACACTATTCACATAAAAAATTGGACAATCACACAACAACCATTATGTCTTCTTGTTTGCAGTATTTTCTTGCCATAAAAATCATCAAACAAAAAGACATAGAAAACATCAAATTCAAACTTCTAGTTTTCTTACATATTTCTACTTTACATTCAGACCAGAGACTTGTTAGTTTCAATTAGTCCATCCATGGTATCTCATTATTCATTCTAGGTCACCTTGCATAGTCCTAGTTTGCATCCATTACATTCTAGCTTCATTTTACCATCATCCTTGAGTCTTAAGATTAGGAGGATTGTCATTCTATTGAGTAGATCATTAGTCTCATCTTTATGTGTCTTGACCTTATCATTACCTTTCATCCATCCTATCTTGCATTGGGCCTATAATTCATGTGTCTATTATAGGTTTACCTTTTGTCAAAATCATCATTATCAACATCTTGGTCTATCTATTTGAGGTCTTGACATTTATAGTTATCACTTTGGTTCATTATAGTTTTCTTAGAATCCTCCTCTACGATTCAAGGTGGCATATCCATCCCAAGCATAGTCATACTCATAGTCCAATTAGCAATTTTTATCCTAAGCACAGTCATAGCTTCATTATAACTTTTTTATATCACAAACTTGGTCTTACTTTGCATTGTCATCCTTATAGTCCAAAAATCCAAAAAATAGTGTATAGTGTTATTACCATCTTTCATTCTCATCTTTAGGTTTCATCTTCATCTTAGTTGCATACATACCAAAAGTCTCAACATCTAAAGGTCACAAGTATTATATGGTCTTGAATAAATTGCAAAGGAAATAAAGAAACATGGTGCAGTCGAGGGTGGAGGGTCTGGAAATAGGATTGTTGAACCTTGCAGCAAGAGTCAATACAATGGAAACTCAAAGAAATAGAATGAAAATCACACAAGAATATCTATATATGAATGATCAATCAATTATTCATTGGCAACATGCCTTGCCTTTTGACTTACAAAATATAGAAAGATTTGGTGCTAAGCCTAGAATTATAGGTAGGTCGATACCCTTATTCATAACCTAACACCACTAAATGTGATTATATCAAGAATGATTCCCTAATGCAACTACACAATGCCTATATATATCGGTTCCCAACTCCATAAAAATTTTGCGTCAACCCAACAAACTCCAAACCCTACAATTGATGAAACACGCAAGCATCGACCAAAACATAATGTTCTTCATTAATTCTTCGATAAACATAATGCGGATCAGAATGAAGGTTCCTCGATGAACGTGTACACATAAGAAATGGTTCCCATAGTTCCAAAAGTCATGGAATAGGTCAAGATTGGGTCCGATAATGCAAGAAAGAACAAGAATGCAAATAATTTTGGTTGATGCATGATTGATCACAACCAAGGATGCTCCTGCATCAGACACCCGACGTTGAAGAAAAGCGAGCCTCTCACTTTTTAGGAAATAGAGGAAAACCAATACAGTCTACCTTAGCCTGAGTAATCCATGATGAATCTTCCTTTGGTATTCCTTTCCATCTGACTAGATATTCCTTGTATTTCCTTCCTCTGGTACTATGTTCAATTCTACTATCCAAAACTTCCTTAATTTCCTCCAGATTGTGTGTTACCTGGTCCAGTAAACTAGCTTCTCTATCCTCTGATGACTCTCCTTCATGATATTGATATAGGTCTACAATTTTGAATATAGGTGATATGCTAAACTCCTCTGGTAGCTCCACTTCATATGCATTTCCAGAATCAAAATTCTTGATGATCTTACAAGGTTAAAACTTATTCATCTTTAGTTTATTATATGTCACAACTATAAATCTCTCTTTCCTCAAGTATACCATTACTTCCTCTACTACTGCAAACTCCTTATGCCTTCTCTTCATATCCACCTTCTCCTTATATGTCTTGTTCATCTTCTCCAGGTGCTCCCTGACTTGAGTATGCATTTTCCATGAATCATACAAATTCTTCTACCTCTGCACAACTTTTATTCTCCATATCGATGTCTCTCAATTCTGTTACTCCTCTAGGTTGTTGTCCTGTCACAATCTCAAATGGTGTCTTCCTAGTGCTTTGGTTCACTGAATTTTTGTATGCAAATTTTTCTTTTGGTAATAACAAGTCCCAATTTCCTATTTTACCTTCAGTCAAACACCTCAAAAAATTTCCCAAACTCCCGTTTACCACTTCTTTCTATACATCCATCTATGGGTGAAATTTTCAACTATACTTCAAATTTGTCTTCATATTTTTCCATAATGTCTTCCAAAAACAGCCAATGAACTTACTATCCCTATCTGAGACTATGCTCTTTGGTAGTCCATGGAGTCTCACATCTCCTTGAAAAATAGTTCTGCAACATGTATTGCATCACTGGTCTTCTTACAAGGTATGAAGTGTGCCATCTTAGAAAAATTATCCACAACCCCAAATACAAAGTCAAATCCTCTTGTGGTCCTAGGTAATCCCAACACAAAATCCATGTTGATGTCTTCCTGTGGTCTCTCCAGGACTTTCAATAGTGTACATTCTTGTGTTCTGATTGTTTCCTTTTGCAACCTGACAAATCCTACAACTCTGAACATACTTCTTGACATCCTTGCACAACTATGGCCAAAAATAGTCCCACTCACCACTTCTATAGTCTTATCAATCCCAAAATGTCCTATCAATCCTCCACAATGCTTTTCTTTGATTAAATTATATCTCATTGAACTTCTAGGAATAAATAACTGATTTTTCATGAATAACATGCCTTCCTGAATGAAATAATCCAACCATTTGCTTCTATCTTTCTCTACTAGTTCCTTGCAAGCCTTCCATGCCTCAAAAAAATCAATGTCATCTTCATACATATGCTTCAGTTCTTCAAAACCCAATACTTCAGCTCTCATATCTGTCAACAAAATCCTTCTCCTTCTCAATGCATCTGCAACCTTGTTTGATTTCCCACTCTAGTGTTTCAATACAAATGTGTAGCTCTATAAGAATTCTACACATCTCATGTGTCTCTAGTTCAACTTCCCTTGACTATTCAGATATTACAAAGCTTTATGATTTGTATACAACACAAATTCCTTAGATAAAAAGAGATTTCTCCACTTCTTCAAGGCTTGTATTATTGCATAGAACTCCTGATCATAAATTGAGTATCTCCTCTTGGCAATATTCAATTTCTCTTTGAAGTAAGCTACTGGTCTCCCTTCTTGACTCAACATAGCTCCTATTTCACTTCCACTAGCATCAGAATCGACTTGGAATAACTTATCAAAGTCCGATAAATCCAACACAGGTTGTTTTTTCACCTTTTGATTCAACAACTCAAAAATATTTTGTACTCCTGATGTCCACTTGAATTCCTTCTGATCACCCCTCATTTCCTCTGTCATAGGCATGCAAATGCTACTAAATTTTTTGATGAACTTCTAGTAAAAATTTTCTAGTCCATGAAATGATCTTATCTCTCCAATATTCATAGGTGTAGGCCATTCAAATATCACTCTAACCTTCTCAGGTTCCATCTTCAATCCTTCTACAGATATCACAAATCCCAAGTATACTAGTTCTTGATTCATGAAACTACACTTCTTGATGTTTATCAAAAAAGTATCTTCTCTTAACCTCTGAAATACCTGTCTGATGTGCTCCAAATGTTCCTCCTTATTCTTGCTAAATATCAGAATGTCATCCAGATAAACAATGAAAAACCTGCCCAAGAACTTCTTCAAAACCTCATTCGTTAGCCTCATAAATGTACTAGGTGCATAGTTAGTCCAAATGGAATGACCAACCACTCATACCATCCCTCATTTGTTTTGAAAGCAGTCTTCCATTCATCTCCCTCTTTGATCCTAATTTGATGGTATCCACTCTTCAGGTCTATCTTGGTGAAATACTTTTCTCCACTCAGTCTGTCTGTGATGTCATCCATCCTAAGCAATGGGAATCTATACTTTATTGTGATCTTATTGATAGCTCTTGAATTCGTACACATCCTCCATTCTCCATCTTTCTTAGGTGCAAGTACAATTGGTACCGCACATGGGCTCATAATTTCTCTGATCAATCCCTTCTTTAGCAATTCATGTATCTTTCTATTAAGTTATGCATTCTTTGTTGGTGTCATCCAGTGTGCAGAATTGTTTAGAAAACTAGCTCTAGGAATAAGATCCATATGATGGTTGATACTCTAGATCGGTGGTAATCCTTTTGGTACATTTTCTAATACAAGACCTTGGTACTCTATCAATAACTCAATGAATTACTTCTTCTTTGGTCCTTCTTCTTTCGGGGTTCCATGCTTCCTTGGAATCAAAGCAAAACACATGTTCTCATTTCTTATTCCATCCAAAAATTTCCTTCCATCAACCAAATTGATTCTAGTTGTGCCACACACTTCACTTTCAGTTTCATCTTCCAAATGTTTCAAGGTGATCCTCTTTCCATTTTATTTTATGGCATAGGTATTATTCCTCCCATCATGCATATCTTTCTTATCATACTGCCAAGTTCTACCCAACAACATATGACATACATCCATCGGCATAATATCACACAATACTTTATCATCATATGACCCTATTTTAAATTTCATTAGGCATTGCTCACTTACTAGGATCTTGTGCTCATCTTGAATCTAGGCTATCCTATAAGGTTTCGGGTGTTTCCTTCTTTCCAATTTCAACTTCATCACCATTTCCTCATAAACTAGTTTATTTGTACTACCACTACCAATGATAACTTTGCAACACTTACCTCCTGCTTTGCATCTAGTCTAGAACAAACTTTTCCTCTACGATGCTTCTTTAGGTTCCTCCTCCTTCTAGAATAGTGCTCCCCTCATGAATAGTGATTCTCCTTTCTCAAGGCTTCCTCTAGAACTTGGTGTTCTCTCTGGCTCTTCCTCTGCATATCCAGTTCTTATTTGTTTTCCAATATTCTTACTTTCTAGGAGACACTCAAATGCTTTATGTCCTTCTCCTCCACATTTAAAACAAGTTCCTTTGAAAGTTATCTTGTCATATCCTTTCTCATCTCTTTGGTATCCATCATTATGGTAAGAATTGTAGCCTCCTCTATTGTGGTGGTTAAAATTTCTATCATTTATCCCTTTCCGTTATGAATTGGAATGCTTCTCTTCCTTGCGGTATGAATCTTTGTCCTTGTTTTGTTCCCCATATGTTCTTTTTCCTCTGGGATGTGTCATTCCCCTCTAAAATCTACCTTGTCTTCCTCTTTTTCTTTTTTCATGTCTTTTATTTAGCTTTTCCTCCATTTTTAATGCAAATTGATATACTTCCTCTATCGAATTCATCCTCACTAGACTCAACTCTTCTTGAATGTTCATCCTTAGTCCATTGATATACTATGCCACTTTCTCCTTGCTTGCTTCACTATGTCCAGTCCTGATAATGATCTTATGGAATTCTTCAATGTATTATTTCACAATCTTTTCCTTTTGTCTCAGGCTTTGTAATATTTTTAGCAACTCCAACTCATAGTCTGTGGGAACAAATTGGTTCTTCAATTTTGTCACCATTTTATCCCATTTCACAATCTTTTCTTTTCCTTTTCTATTTTTTCCAATTTAACTTCCTTCCACCAAATTGTATCATGTTCTTTCAGCTTAGTTTTTGCAAACCTCACTCTTTGAATCTTCAATTTCTTCATACTCAAAATATTCTTCAATGTCATTTATCCAATCGATCAAATCTTCAGGGTTTAGGTTACTTGTATAATTCAAAATATCCATTCTTGGTCGCTTTCCTAGTTTTGAAATAGCCTTCAACATCTTCACCTGATCTAATTCTTCTTCTTCTATTGTCTCTTTAGCTAGGTCTACAACTTGAACTTCATCATCATCACTTTCATCATTAGGTCTAGGGTTTAAGCCTTTTCTCCTACCCTCTTCAACAACATCTAGCCTTACTTTCATTGTTCTCATCATTTCCATAATCTCATCCATATTTCTAGCAACATTAATAGTCGTATGAATTCTCCTAGATGACATCTCTTCCTAGGATCCTATGCAACTACCTCAAATCAGCAATCTAGCTACAAGGTAGCAACTGCCTCACTGTTGGTGATTTTTTGACAAACACAAGTAGGTTGCCTCAAGTCAAAGATCTATCCAAACAAGGATCTTACGAAACGCCTTCACTCAACTTCACTCTTCTCTCCCAAAATTCACAAACTTGCTCTGATACCACTTGGTGTCGTCAAGGTTGGAGGGTCCTAAAATAGGATTGTCCAACCTTGCAGAAAGATTAAATACAATGGAAAATCAAATAAATAGAATTAAAATCACACAAGAATATCTATATATGAATGATCAATCAATTATTCACTAGTAGCATGCCCTGCCTTCGGGCTTACAAAATACAAAAAGATTTGGCGTTAAGCCCAAACTTACAGGTGGGTCGAAACCCTTATTTATGACCTAACACCAATGAATGTGAGGATATCAAGAATTATTCCCTAATGCAACTAAAAAATACCTATATATATTGGTTTCCAACTCTAGAAAAGGTTTGCGTCAGCCCAAGAGGTTCCAAACCCTGAAATTGATGAAACGTGCAAGCGTCGGCCAAAACATATGGTTCTTCATTAATTCTTGGATAAACATAATGCAGATTAAAATGAAGGTTCCTCAATGAACGTGTATCCATAATAAATGGTTTCTAGAGTCTCTCAAGTCATGTAATAGTTCGAGACTGGGTTCGGTAATGAAAGAAAGAACAAGAATGCAAATATTTTTGGTTGATGCAAGATTGCTCACAACTGGGGATGCTCCTACATCACCAAAAGTGAAAACCCAAAACACCAACCAAGGTCCATCACCCCAATTAAAAAACACTAACCAAGGTCCATTACCACAATTCCAAAACACTTATCAAGGTCCATTACCATAATTCCAAAATATCAACCAAGGTCTTTCACCCCAATTCCAAAACACTAACCAAGGTCCATTACCACAATTCCAAAACATCAACCAAGGTCCATCACCCCAATTCCAAAGCACCAACCAAGGTCCTTCACATCAAAATTTCACCCCAAATACCAATTTCATATTACAACCTCAATATACCAATTTCATCCCACAACATCAAACCTACACCAATACCAATACCACATTCCAACAAGGCAATCAATATCCTTTGCAATGCAACACCAATCCACACTCAACATATACATCCAACCAAAATCCATCATACAACACTCTCCATACCAACACCAATCCTCACATGAAAATTCAACCAAACATACAAGGTCCACCATCCATGGAAATTGTGATGCAACGAATGGAAGCAATGCAAAAAATAATTTGGCTAACATGCAATCGGGCACAAAAAATAAAATGTACTAAATGGAGGAGCTATATTTGTATCCCTTTGACAAAATCATATACATGCCACATTTCCCACCACACTTCAATGTTCCAAGTTTCAAAAATTATAAATGGAAAGGAGATCTGATAGAACACATAAGAGAATTTAGCACATGTATGGACATAGCTTTTGAGAATATGTACTTGATGAGATTATTCCCATGTAGGATTTTTGGGAAAGCTCTATAATGGTTCGCGCACCTTCTTCCTAGGATTCAAACATGAAATGGATCAGCTGAAAATTTTATCTCACACTTTGCCTACAATATTGAAAGTGACACGAATCTAGTGAAATTGTGCACAACTAAACAAAAAGGAGAGTCTCTTACATAATTTTATCAAAGATGGTGAAGTATGTCTAATAAATTCCCTTGTCACATACCAAAAAAATAGTTGGTCTCTATCTTTGTGGAAAACCTTCATACATAACTAATGCATCACTTTTGAGGATGTTATTGAAAAGGGGGTTTCTCTTGAGAAAGCTCTTGTTGCAAAAGGACTAGTCTAATTTTTTAAGGAAAATCAAAATGCACCCAATGACAAAGGAAAAATTTGGTCTAGAAACTAAAATGTCACCAATGATGTGGTTGTCTATGCTAAATTGGTTACCCAAGTTCACCCCACCATCCATATTAAATGTCCTTCCATGCAAATCAATCCAACATCAAGTCATGAACAAATGAAAAACGTGGTTCAAAACAACCAACCACGTAAAGGACCCCCACACACTAAACGAACATACACACCCTTAGGGGAACCTATTGAGTTAGTCTTGAAGAAAATTTTACAATCCAACATCATTCAACTTCTATATATTAAGGCATACGAACCAATGATGGTCAAACCAAATTGGTGGAATGATAACAAATTATTTGATTACCATCATAGCAAAGGCCATAAAACGTCATCATGTTGGACACTTAAGAATCATATCCAAGACCTCATTGAAAAATGTGACATAATAGTGGAAAATACATAGGTCAAGATAAATTTTGTTCATGCTATATTCAAGACTCCCCTACCAGACTATGGAAAAGGAAAAGCCTCTAGTTGAGGGGATAATACCAAATATAATGCCAATTATACCAATGTTGCATATGACTATACCATCAATCACATTCAAGCCTTTAATAATCATGACACTACCATTAACATTAACAACAATAGTTTAGAATGTGATGTTACCACCCATAGAGCCAAAGTGACCTTGTGAGGGGCCACTTTTGACCTACCACCAAAAAGACAATATAACCTCTTGGATCATCTAGGGAAAACTCATGTGCAAATATCCATTCTTGAGCTACTTTACATATTGCTCGAGCATAGAGCTATTCTAGATAAAGCCTTGCAAGAAACATCCATTCTCAATGACCTAAATGTCAATCAATTCTAGGCCATGGTAGGATACTTAGCTACAACCCATCACACCACATTTTTTGAGCAAGATCTTTTCGCACATAAGCCAAACCACAATGGCCCACTACAACTTGAAGTATACATTAATAAACATAAAATCATATGATTTTTGGTACATGATGGAGAAGGTATGAATATATGAACCTTAAAATTAGTCACAACATTGGGATTCTCTAAAGCTTATATAGATAAATCTAATAAAATCATCATTAAGTCTTATGAAAATGTTGAGTGTTCATCCAAGGGCATAATAACACTTCCTGTGAGAGTTGGATCGGCTATACAAAACACAATATTCTAAATCTTGGATTTGGACCTATCATATAACCTTCTCCTTAGCCACTCATGGATTCATGCCATGCGGGTCATGCCCCTCACATACCATCAATGCCTAAAGTTTCCCCACAATGGCATCAAAATCACTATACTCGGTCCTAGCCCCTTCCAATATTGTATTAATCTAAAAGGGATCACTAAACATCAAGTGCCTATTAATCAAGAAGCTTCATCCTCCGCCTCATCACATTACATTGATCCATCTTCACTAATCAAATCATCCACTCCATCCATTCCCATCCCCAAAGGTAAAATCCAGATTCAAGACCTAGGACTTGGATAGTATCGTATTGATAGTTCATTTTTTATTGCGAACCTATCTACATCACCTAATCTTGCAAGTTAAGATGTTGATGTTGCTAAGAAAATCCAAAAATCTAAGGACAATGTTAAGTCAGTTCCAGATCTTTGTGAGAGTATGCAAGCAGATGACCATGTCAAGACAAAAAAAAAATCAATCCTAAATATCCTTCAGTCCTTACCTTGTCCACTCCATCCCAATCCTTTCATGTCCATGATAATCCCATGTTTGATCATGATATCTTTGATAATCCACTTTTTTATCATGATCCTATTGAGGACATCCAAGATAATCCCTCTCCATCTCATTATCCTTTTCCTTCCACTCAATATTCTGAGCTATCACCCTTCCATAATTTTAACCATCTTGACTTAGGGTATGCATCTCCTACCACTTCCTTTGTTGATCCTTCTTGCCATCTCATTAAGGATGTGTAAGCCATCTTTGATGTTAATAATTTTGAAAAGGATAGTCACAAATAATCCATTGACTGCATTACCAACCTTCCTTATGAACCACATATTCCTACCATTTTATCTAACTCATCCATCTCATCCACTTCATTTGACTCGTCCATTTCCTCCACATTCATCCACCCCATAGATGTGCATCCAAAAGTATCACCTCAAGAAAATAATGAGGATATAGCTCAAGAAGAAAAAGTGAAATCACCTTCTTCAAGTGGAGATTTGAATCTAAAAAAGAAGGAACACAAAGAAATAAAGATCAAGAAAAACCCTTTAGTCAAAATCAAACACTATTGGACAAGTCAAAGATGAAAATAAAAGTCAAGAATCAAAGCAAGCAGAAATTGATATCTAATTATGCCTCTTTGTCCAAAATAGCTAGGGGAATTTATCAAAGAAAAATATCAAAAGGTGATCTTGTGGATCCAAAGTCTCCATCTTTATCATCTTCACCTAATCCATGAACTCTACCAAATCCACCCATATCCATACACCCATCATATCACTCCATCTCCCCTGGAAATGTTTCTTGATGAACCTATGATGACCTCTTCATGTATTGTAACTCACTGGTTGTCCAAACACCTTTTTGTGTGAAGCCTGATGGCCCATGTAGTGTGCATGTCACAACCTTGCTCCCTTTGTCCACAATAATCAATCTTTGTATCCATCATTCACACTCTTTGTTCAAATCATATCCCTTCATCCGATATGGTCATCCAAATATGCACCTAACTAGTTGGGTCCTTACATCATAACAGTAGCATATGGATCTAACACTTATCAACTTTCTACTCCTGAAGGTGAATCATTACTGGAGCCTATCAATAGCATGCACCTTCACAAGTATTATACATAGCTTTTAGAGAATCCCATCCAAAAGTCAAAAATGCAACAAAAATTGCCTTGATGAAAACCTGGCAAAAAGGCATCTTGGTGACAAAAAAAAGAGAAATAATTCATCCAATAGTGAAAACCACTTCAATGGAACTTTGGTCAAGTACCATGGTGAAAACCTAGCAAACATGTGCCATGTGTAATCAGTCTTTGCTCCATCATCTACCATAATTCTACCTAGATTTTCACTTTCATCCATCCTTCGTGCATATCATTCGGCCATAATAAAGCTTAGTCATCTTTCTCATAGCCTGAGAATCATTGATATTTTACATCTTTCCAACTTTCATCCCCATCCATAGTGAAATTTTGTCCATTCCCACATCCAAAATAAGTTGGTCTATACCTGATTTGGGGAAATTCCTAGACTATGGTCTCACATTGAATATTAGACATGGTCAGAATTAGAAAACATCATAATCCAAAAAAATCAGAAAACTTGAAAATCCAAAAAAATCAAAAAATGTCAAAATCCAAAAAAACTCAAAAAAGTGTCAAAAACTCCAAAAACATAGGTAAAGCCATCATTGATGATCCCTCAAGACATTAGGTCAATCCTTTAGGGTTTTTCGAGTCCAGTAAATCTTTATCCATCGATCACAATAAACTACTCATGGTCAAAGTCAAGTCAAATTATGTTGTCTTTGCGCTTTACGTAGGCAAGTCCATCATTGATGAGCCCCTAAGGCACTAGGTTAGTCCCTTTTGGTTTTTCATAACAAGGTCTTCACCCTTCATCATCCAATTCTCACAATAAACAGTCCCTTGCTAAGGTTGACATTTTGAGTAGACCCAAACAACAATCAAATGAGAGGCTTATAAAAAATCTCAAAACAATAAGCGAACTATCCAACTAGCCTTCGGTCCAAATAGATCAATTTCCTAACTTGTCACACAATCAAATTTTCAAAACAATCAAACAATCTTTGTCAAACAGAAAATAGTCTTATACAAGATGTCACATTGTCGAAATTAGATCCAATCTATCATTGGTCTTATACAACACGCTTCATTCCTGCAACCGGAATTTTTCAAATGTATCCTCATCAAACTATCTTATATAGGTCATTGTGTCCTCGAAACCATTTTTCATTGGCCTTATACGAGTTGTACAATTCCTGAAACCAAACACCATCAATATCAAAAATCTAATTAGACAAACAATCATTGGCAAATGATCTAAATGGTTGTTGACTTTGTTGGTTCAATTTGTTGTATCTTTAATCGATTTATCTTCTTACCTTTTTTTCTCATTGATTTATGTTTGTGGTTCGTCTTGGCCATATAAATGGGGAAACTTGGTTCCTTGTATGTGTTCGAATTTCCATTTGGCATAATCAAGACATCCTGTGCAAGATTAAGCTCAAAATAATGTTTTCTCGTGTCAAGATCAACATGCTTTGTGGTTACTTCATCACATTTTTCTTCAAGGTTCTATGGTTCCTATTCTACGTCATGGCACTCCTTGTCTTTCATGTTTGTTTCTCACAATGGATAACACACCACACCTTGGTCTATTTCATACCTTGGTGTTCATTGTCCATTGCCATAATAAGTTCTATAAGGACATTTATGCTATCAAATACGAGCTTGATCATTTAATAGCATGATCTTAAGATAGCAAGTACCAATTTATCCATTTCTTTCATCGATTTTGTTCCTCATTCGCTTTCTTTCCACACTAGCATTTCATATGTCTATTTGCTTATCGATAAATTTTCGAAACTTTTCAAAAATTTGTCAATTTTCTCGAGGGGGCATCATCCTATCCTACGTTCGCCAAGGCGCACTAGGGCATCTCTTGGGGTGAATTTTTTTCTCAAGTGAGTATTCTTTGACACAACGCGATAAACTGCATTATGTCAAAGAGGGGAAAAATGTAGATACTGAAAAAATGTCCCGCATCTACGAGCAACATTTTATTGCTAAGTCATCTTCCTCCTTGCCTAATTAAATAATTTTAATTATTTAATTATTCTCTAATGTCATTTTCTTCTATTAATTAAATAATTTTTAATTCTTTAATTAATTAATTTTATCCCCTTTCCTCTTTGATTAATTTAAATAAATATCAATTTTATTTAAATTAAGTCACCAATTTACCTTTTTCTATCCATAATTAAATAAATTATTATTTATTTAATTATTTATTCCCATTTTCCTCTATAATTAAATAATTATTTGGATTATTTAATTATTCATTAGCCTTTTCTCTCTAATAATTAAATAAATTGTATTTATTTAATTATTTTTCATTTTTTATCTCCATAATTAAATCGTTATTTTTAATTATTTAATTATTCATTTTCCCTCTTTTAAATTAAATGATTTTTATTATTTAATTTGAATTTCTTCTTAGTTAAGCCATAAATCTCAACCACTTTCTTGAGTTTTGATCCATTCATTCCCATCCTTATCTCTCGTTGTCTCAATTAACCTTGTTTGTTGATCATGATTCCTCATCTCTTAATCTTAGCCCTTCATTTAAATTGGGATTTATATAAAAGCAAGCCCTCTTCTTCATTTGTCCCCTAACCAAAATTTTCAATATTTTGCATCTCATATCATTTGTCTTGAGAAACCATGTAATCTTTGAAGTTTTTCTATCAAGAGATCAAGTTATCAAGCCAGCATCAAGCTCATTAAGTATATTTCATACTACAAATCTATGAACAGGAAAATAAAAATGGAGAAGAGCAATGGAGGTGATTCAATTATGGCATAGAGATTGACGTTGTATTACTTCATTTATTTGTATTTCTATGTTCATTTGTGCTTCATTGTTGGATCTAGGGTTTTATTACTTGAATTAGGTAGTTTTTTGGTTGCTACTATTGATTCATGCATTCTCCCTAATATTTTAACCCTATTCCATAGGTACATATAGACAAACTATGGATGAGATTTACCAAAAGTAGCGAGAAGAAGCAAGTGAAAAAGAAGTGAAAAAAAAGTGAAAAGAGTGCTTAAAGATATTGGTGCTCCATGATATTCAAAGATAAAATATAAGATGAGCTCCATAAGATATTGGGTACTTCTTCAATGACTACATTTAATATACCTATGGATATTTCCATTTCCAAATCTATTCCTCTAAAATTTAGTCAAGGTCTAAAGAGATTAGGTCGATCTTCCTCTATTGTTACATCTGCTCCACAACCCTCTAAGTCTATACAAACATCTAACAGTAAAAGGAAAGCTACATTTGCAACTCCTCCGAAGAAAAATGCCACTAAAGATGGACATTTCAAGCCTAAACAAAAGGAAAAGAGAGAGAAGACAAATGGGGAAGAATTAGATGATGTTGAAGTTGAAAAAGAAGATATCTCCCTGCAAAAGAAGAAAGGGAAGAAGATAGAAAAAGAGGATGTTGAGAAAACCCCTCCAATTACACATGAACCACTTGATTTTGAGGCCATATTAAATGAAATTATTGAGTATATCCTATTGGTTGATATAATGGTGCCACATTTGGATGTCCCTTCAAAAGATAAGAAGATAATTGAGAAGTTTTTAATTGAATATATGCTCATGCAAAATATTCCCTTTAGTGACATTGTTGACAAAGCTCTGAATAGCCTTATAGAGGCTTTAAGATAGAGAAGAGAAGAAGCTATCAACTATGATGAAGAAATCAAACAACAAGAAATTGAAAAATCTGGAATCTCATTCTTGCAAGAAGAAAAATAAAATATTATCAAGAGACAAGCCAAGGATCTCCACACTAAAAGGAGAATAGATCTATTGATGAGCTTGGATGAAAGTGTCAAAAGGAAGATCCATAATGAGATTGAAGATGTCACAAAGAACATCATTAATGAATTTCAAAATAAAGTTGATATTGATCCACAAGTGCACAATCTAGAAAATACAAAAGAGAAAAACATATCTGGTCATGGTGAAATACAAGGATCCTCCGGACTGCAAGAAGGAAAAGGTGTCTCTGATATGGAGATAGAAGAGGAGGAAGAGAAAGAGACAAAAGAAAATATAGCCAATATCCTTGAATAAATGAAGAAGGCTGAGATGAATTCTAAGAATCAAGTTCCTTCGAATGATATTATCCTACATGATATACCTGAGGTGTCTACTTAAGACATAGATCCATCATTTTTTAGGGTAATGTGATTGATGGTGATGTAAATAAAAATGAGGATACTGCTCCTCTGATGAATATTGATGCACAAGGTGCAGAAAATCAAGGTGAAGTTGGTGTCTCTCCTTCGAAGAACTCAAGAAGTGATAAACAAAAGAAAGAGGACAATCCTAAGAATGTTTAGGATACCAAAAAAAAAGACAATTGAGAAGCAAGATTCTTTTGTGGAGATTGGTCAGGATTCTTCACCTTCAAATTCTTTCAAGGATCTACTAGGGATGCAAATGTAGTTTCAACTTGTCATCACACCCAAACCTCGATGCAAATCACTACCCAAGAAGGGCAAGTTAATTTTTTGAACATTTCTCCCCTTCACAAGTTACAACTTGGAGATATTTTACATGCTTCTGCAAGGAAGGAGATTCTACAAGAACACATGAAGAAGAGTGAATTGATTGATGATGCAATGAATATCATTCAAGAAGGTTTACCTGAGGTAAGCATTGATTCCTCCCTACCTTTGAAACAAAAGTTGAAGCTTTTAATGGATTATGTCAAGGATCATTAATCTCACATAAAGAAATACGTAGAACAAGAGGCCTTAAGGAAGATAAATGAAAAAATAATGGTTGATGCATTTGAACAGTGTGCCAATGCATATAAAAAATTGCAAGAGAATCTAAAAATGTTTAAGGAATGTATTGATGAAGTTGCAACTTTGTATCAATTTTGTTTGAAATGGCCTAACTCTACCAAGAACATCAAAGACCAGATTGAGTCCATTGAGTCATAGATCACTCAAATGGCTGGGACATATGATCAGTCAAAGGATAAGGATGGGAAAACTAGAGCTCAAGTAGAAAATCTTCACTTGCAGATCTCTTTGTTTCTAGATCAAAGAGAGCAAATAAAGATGCAATTTTGTCAGTTGAGGGAAGTAGTCAACTTGAGACTCGCTTCACTATCTAGATTGCTTATGGATGTAGAAAAATTTGATAAGAAAATGAAAGCTCCAAGTAATATGGATGAGGCTGAGGATCTATATATGTAGTTTGAATGTTAGAATCACATTCTCACCTCAACAAAGGCAAATTGGGTTGCAACTTTGGCACAACTTAAGGAAATTCACAAGAATATTTTGCCTTCTAAAGAAGTTACAAAGATGCAAATAAGAAATTTTATCTTTTTATAATTTCGTGGAGGATTGTAGTATCCTCTTTGGATTTTTGTTTGTACATAACATCTATTTTGAGGCATCTCCATTTCAAGGGGAGTATTGTTTGTAAAAATAATATAGTAAGGGGGAGTTTATACAATTTTGGGCTATTACAAATAGAAGGTATCATTCCCTTTATCCTTGATGTCAAAGGGGGAGAGAATACTTGTAGATAAATGGATGTTGTCATCAATGAAAAAGGGGGAGATTATTGGAAATATGTGTTGTGATTGATGTCAACCCAAGATTGGTTTTCATTGATACCAAATGTATGTGTTGAAGGTTGTACATACTCTAGAGGTAGTTGGTGTGTTGAGTGTAATTCAATAGTGTAGTATGATAAATTAATGATGATCTCTTTGTTGTCTATGCGGGATGTGAAGGATGGTACACCTGTTCCAACATGTTTTCCTACATCCTACCTTGATATCATTCATGTTTGGTGTACTGCACATTGAGATAAGTTGCAAAAAATTTGATAAGGCATTTATAGTATATACTCTATGATAGAGTCATGGTAATGTGGTTTTCATCCCTTCGCAAAGAAAGATTTTATCTTATGGTTCAGAAGATAAGATAGTTAATATTTGAAGGTGTTATATCCAAGCATTCAAGTCATTACACCTTCCACAATAAAAGTTACAAGTGACAAAGTTTTGGTTTGTGCTCTAGCAGATTGAATTGTTGATTAAGGCGTGTTGGAATGCTTTGCATTCCTCCGAAAGTGAAGTGATGTCCTTGTGGTTTTTGAAGACATGTTCAGTAATGTTTAATCCACACCACTTTATAGTAAATAGTGTTTTGGCGGTCTGCAAGATTAGTTTTCAAATGAAAGTTTTCTAGAATTTGTCTCGAATACTCTATTTTGGTATATTCAGTGAGTTTCTTCAAGTGCACCAACATATGATGATCAAACACTCCAAGAAAATTTTGAAGAAATATTATGCATGAATTACAATGCTTGCATCTTGGTTTGCATGGTGTTTTTGGGTTCTCCCCGATGGTGCAAAGTTGAATCGTTGACCATTTTGGTGGAGTTATCATTGTTTGGGCTGACAGGCTTGGTTCCTTCATTTGTTGTTGATCATGATTAGTCATTTTTCTCTTGAAGGATGTGTTGTGATATATTTGGGCCCTATTATGCCATGTGTTGATAAAAAACTATTTTTCTTTTCATATTGTATATGTTTGCAGTTGAGTTATGTGATAACATATGTTTCATCTAAAAGGTCATCTTAAAGCTAACCTAATTGGGGTTTTGAGTTGTTGCAGAGTATATTTAAACGAAGATCAAAATTATTTGTGAAAGATGAGTGGAATGAGGGATTGAGATTGTGCAATATGTTGAAGATGAAGTGTGCAAAGTTGGTTTGAAGGATTAATTGAGTGAAAAAAGGAACTATAACATCAATGTATATGTTGGATGTTTTTTATAGTAGTTCATATTCATAGTTCTCATTATAATTTTCATGTATCCTGCTTTGAGATAGTGTGTCTCATCAAGTCCTTTTATCTTGCCATAAGTTTGTATGCCTTAGTCTACAAGACCATAGGTAGTGATCCTTAGACAACAATGTAATCTTTGTAAGAAGTGAACTTTATATATTGTGAGTTAACTCTCACCGTGGTTTTTCCCTCATTGGGTTTTCCACGTAAAAATCTTGGTGTCCTTGTGTGGTGCATGTTTTCTTTTCTGCTCTTCTTTCAATTTATGTGATGTGATGTTTGATTTGCAAATGGGGATGGTTGTTCTAATATATGATGATTCACCCCCTTCTTATCATTGTAGTGTGTTCAACAATATCAAAATAATCTAGCATATGCCATCAAACTTTAGCTAGTTGGTCCTCTCAATGTAGTGGAGCAAATCAAGAAGATGACCACAAGCATAAAATTGAGGGATATCCTCTCTATCCTTAAAAAAAAATCTACTTCAAGAAGCCTTTAAAAGACCAAAGGATCCAATCAAGATGCCCCCTAGATAGCCAAGCCTAAATAAAATATAACATAATTGAAAGAGGCCTTTCTAATCAATTAGTTAATTATTCTTCCAAATGCTAGCATGGAGATAAGTAACTCCAAACCAATACCATTTTACTTGACCCTAATCATCAAAAATAAAATATTACACAATTTTGTGTTTGACTCTAGTGCAACATATTTTTCATCATGCCAAAGAAAATTGTTGATGCCTAAATATGAGCATATGCAAAAGGGCATTACCCTTTATGTCTACCCTAATGCTATAGTTCAACAAAATGTAGTGATACTTGACATCCTTGCTATTTTTGAGCTCTATTTGTTGGAGGTTTATGGCCAAGATAAGGGGGTTACCTCTTTCTAGATTGGTTTCATCTCATTCAAAAAAAAAATGTATTTATAACTTTAGTACATGATTTTTTTTCTCTTATTTTAATAGAAATGTGTTTTTAAATCAAACTTAAAAATTTGTGTGTACTTAAAACACAACTATTTCAATGGAAACATTCCTTCTTATCTTAACTATTTATCCATATATATATATATATATATATATATATATATATATATAAATATAAAATCTTGACATAAAATATCTTCTTTAGTACATCATATTTAAAAATAAATAATTTTTTTTACAAAACAATCAACCTACATTAATAAAAGATTAAATATAAAATATAAAATATAAAAAATTATATATATATATATAATATCAAAACAAACAATTTATAATTTTCACTCTTCCAATATTATTAAAAATAAAAAAATTTAAATAAAAAATAATGAAACTCTTAGATGAAATAAAAACAAAAATTACAGCAAAACAATATCAACCCTAAATAAAAACCACTCCTTGAAAATAAGATGCATATGACATGAACCTATTAAAAGTGCATAAATTACTTTTTAAACTCATTGGGAATAATATAAAGCTTTAGAAGGATATTAAGCTTGATTATAATATATAGATATTTGAATCGTAAATAAATTAAACAAGGCGAGCCTACGAATTCTAGCCATTCCAACGGAAATCAAATTTGTGAATTTCTTAATCGCGGCTTTTGAACGGAAATGGTTTGAATAAATTTGTATGAACCATAATACCAACAAGCTTTCATAGCTCAGTTGGTTAGAGCACCCGTTTAGTAAGCGGGAGGTCATGAGTTCAACTCTCATTGAAAGCACACTTGTTTATTTTGCCAGTTAATTATTAACTGGATACTTTATGGAGAAGAATGAATTTTTGAAACTTTTTAAAAGGAAATTGATGCACCTCAATTGCACTCTGAAAATTTTAGAGTACAAGATTGATCAAAATGTGTTTATGAAAGGCCTAATTATTACACTTTTACTAGATCACATGAAATTCATGTGGATATCATTCCATTTCAACCTCTACAATTAATTGCATGTTTGCATGTTTTTTTATAATATTCAAGTTAATTAAAAATATTAATTCAGGTTTTTTTATATATGTGCATTAGATTTAGATATTATTTGATTATCTCTTGGCTTTTAGGTTTATATCTAAATCTTAATCATGTTGGTTTCCCTTGAGTTCATTTTTTACATTTTCATTTTTCCTTTGTATGGTCATTATTTACATTTTCATTTATACACATTGGTTGTAATAGTTTATTTTTTATTTTTCATGAGTCCATTTTCAAAAAATAATTAGAAAATAATTAGGAAATAATTGCAACCCTATTATGGATGTGACATTTTCTTTCATTACTTCAATGCCATTGATTTATACATGTGTTGTATTTTTTTTATGTTGTATATGACATCAATGCATTGTTGAAGTTATAATGTATGCCTTCTATTAGGTTTTAGTCTTTTTTTGTATGTAAAATTTGTAAATATGTGGCTAGAGTTTTACAAAAAAATTAGGTGCGATCCTTTTTCTAGGTATGATATTTTTTATGGACGAGAAATGTGTTATTACTGTGAAGGTTGCTGATGATGGGGAGGAGCGTCATGTGTTGCAAAAGAGAATGGATAGTCTAGACAAGAAATTATGTGGCTTGATCCATTTACTGTTAAGTTGGTTCACTTTGTTACCAGCACTCTATCTGCAGTGATCAAGGATGAATTGGACGGGAAGAAGGCTAATGAAGACCATGAATGGGTTGGGGATGATGTTGTTGATCTCCTATCAAAGAACTAGGAAAATGCCAGTTAGTTGTTGTTTTTTCTGTGTTTTGTCTATTTGTTGTTGATCTACAGTCTGTGTTTACTTTTTGGCTTAGTTTCTTTATTTTTTGGACTTCAACTTCTCAGCCCTTGTGGCCCTATGTGTTAAGGGTACAACACCCTGTAAATGTTGTTTACCATATCAAAAACATTTTCATTTGTGTGACCCTATATGTCCATTCTCTACAATAGTTCTTACACTTTTTAGAATCTTATTTGCACAAACAATTATTAGCAAATTGTATATATTGAATATGTATAAATCTAACATATTAATTTTGCATAAATCTTAAAAGTATGTGAATGTCCTCTTCTAGATAAGAGTTTTTTAATGCATGACTTTTTCTAGCTATAAAACTCTTTATGCCTTCTTCTACATATGAATATTTTTGTTATATGTTGTATGCATCATTGACATATACACAAACATAATTTTAGAATATTTGTAGGCATGCTCCTCTATTTCAAAATAGTACACTTTTTTTTTGTAATATTTGTGTTATTCTAGCTATCAATTTCAACTATATGTCTACTTGCTATTTTGTAGATGTGCAACTGTTAAAACTATATATATATATATATATTTACACCATTTGCTCGTATATATGTTTTAACTATTGCAAATTTGCATAATTTTATGACTACATAGGAACTCAACTAGATAATGATATTTAATATTAGTGTTTTGAAATATAGATTGGTCTAAGAGAAGATCTATATTAGTGCATTGTTACAAATATATCTTTGCATAGTTATAAAATATTGCATTCATGTAATTATATATATACAAATTTAGCGTACATGCAATTATATATTTATAAATATTCCACACATTTGTTGCACATGTCTACAAAGCTTTGTGCATATAAATATTGGCATTTACACATGCAACTATGTGTTCATAAGATTTGTATACATGTACAAGTATATTTACAAATATTTCATATAAATGTGCTTGCTACTTGTAAACATTTAATTAACTTCTCTTTTGCATGTGTGTTGATATTGTGTACATGCTAATTTTTCATGTTGATATTGCATACATATGACTACACATTTACAAGTTTTAATACATTTGTGTATAGGCAATATGTTTTTTTGTTGGAATGATAACACTTGAGTTATTTGAGTTTATTCAACAATAGTTACACCACATGATGTTTTGTTTTCTAAAATAGTATCAATGTTGGGAATTTTTTCTCTATGTTTGTTAGTACCCAAAAAAGGAAAAAAATCTATGTGGGAGTATAAATTAGATGATTTATTTGAAGTGTGAGAAATGCATTAAGTGTGTGAGTGACACCATCTATTAATTCTACATGATTTAGCTTCACCCCCCTTGGTACATAGATTGTACATGCCTTTTAAGAGTACTTTTCCCTTTCTTCATTCCCACCATGATGTTGTTAGATGAATTTGTGTAGCCAATACATTATGGTTATTGTTGGGCAACAACATGATTAAATAAACACAAAGTTTCATGTATTCAAGATGTATATCCAAATATATTTGTAAATATGCAATATTTATATAGACAATTGAATGTGTGTAAGAATTATAGATAGATTGTTGCATGTATGCAATATTACAAATAGATAGTTGCATGCATGTGATTATTATAGTTGTAGAGAGGTGTGTCTATTAAAATAGAATCATATCAATCCTCTCATAGGTCAATAAATAAATAAAAAGCATATATTAAATCTAATTATTTCATAGAGGTCCAAAAAATACATCAATTGATGTAAATTTATAGTAATTTAAGCATAACTATAGGCACAACAAAATATATAAAAAAATTGTAAACATGCAACTATATATGTGTTAATATTTGCATTTGGGAAAACATTTGAATGCAAGATTCGTAGATGTATAGTTGTGTGTGTGGTAAATTTGTAGATATAATAGTTACATGAATGTATTTGGAGGTATATAGATATATGTTTATAATAATGTCTTGGTATAGTTATTCTCTAAGACCAATTCATAATTGAAGCTAGAATTCTATTATTCAATCGAGTTATGATGTAAATATCAAATTATGTAAATTTCCAATAGTTGAAGCATAGATAATAAAAAAATTTAAATAGAAACTATTATATTTTTGGGTAGGGTCACTGAAGGATGTTGTAAGTTACATTGACTTATATGTGTGGAATGTTAATGAATCAAGGGATGTCCATCTAGTTGTTTTATTGTATCCTCACAAAATACATGAGTATAAGTGGCAAATAATTAGTATATATTTTATGTAGGAGATTGTTGTTGGCATTGTATAAGGATGGCATAATTCTAGTTGTGGTTGATGTAATGATAAAGTTAGTACATTTCATACACTAACTTGAAATATGAATCACTTGCACTAGCTAGAAAAGGTTTGTGAAGGAAATATACAAACTTCACATGGTATTCTTGAAAAAAATATTTTGTGATTGGGATACTAAATTGACTTAACACATTTTTGGATAACTCTTTTCTTGAATTTAGAAACAAATTTGAAATATACTATTATCTACCATTAAAAAATAAATGGTTAAGTATAACGGGTTAGCCAAGTTGTAGAATATATTTTTCATGGATTGACAATATAAATCAGAGAAAAATATTCCATTATTAGATTTCTCATACCAAAACTAGCATCACTCGTCTATTGGAATGATATCATTTGAAGTATTATATGAGCGTAAATGTGAATTTTTTTATTTAGAATCATCTAGAGGGAAATGCAGTGATAGTGCCAAAAATGTTAAAGGTAATGAAAGAGTCAGTTGAGATAATCTTGAAAGGACTATAAGAAACAATTGTTTAAATTAAGAGATACATGTAGACATAAGATGTACACCAAGGAAATTTCTGTTGGTGAGAAGGTCTTCCTTCATGTTAAACCTCGTAAGAGCTTGATAATTTTGGAAAAGAAAGGAAACCCACTCCATGTATTATAGAACCTTTTGAGATTTTGGAGAAGATCAATCCTATGGCATACTAACTAGATTTATCACTAGCATTGGATAAAATGCATAATGTCTTCCATGTGTAGCTTCTTAAGTGATATATTTTTGTATAACATGCTATTAATTATGATATTTTCCAAGTGTCAGATCCTTGAATAATATCCATGTAATAAGCCCACAAATTGTCAATTTTGACAAAAAATCTTGCCATTCTTTTTTAAGTAATTCAGATTCAGAAGAAAAGACCTCTAACTAGTATTCTAAAACCAGTTTTACTTCAAACATAGATCTTATTCAAACTCAATCTTATCAAGATGATCTACTATATGAAATATCCTTGTGAATGAATAAATTGGGGAAAAAATAAAATTCTAGTTCAACAGAAAGTTTAAAAGACATAATGGAAGACAAATCCATAGGTGACCCTTTGAACAAAGAAGAACTCAAGTTTTTATTTTCAGAACTCAAGTTTTTAGTTTCTTTTAAGACCCTTCAAATAAATATTATTTTTGAGAAATGGAGTTTTTTTCAAACATATAGGTCATGGTTATGGTTTTTGACAAACACTGTAGGTAATTGAGAAATGATTATTACACTTGTAAAACCATGACATTGATCATTGTAAGGTCCAATGGGACTAATACTCAAATATACTGCAACCTAATAGGACTTTCATATGATGGAGTGAGATTTGCTTCAATTTTTTATGCTAAATGTAACTTATGTCTTTATAAGATAGTGAAACCTAAGGGAAAAAAATGTACCTCCTAATGTGGGGCCCAATCATGTCATGTCAGGATTAACCCAATCATGTCATGGCAGGATGTTAATCCTCAAAGAGGTGATTGTAGGACTCCGATAAAATCTTGGCCATGTTGGCCAAGAAACATAATAGGATGGATATGCTTTAGGTAAATGTGAATGACTTGAGGTCTTAATACGGTGAGGATAACCATGATTAGAAAAGGGGAGAAGACATTAATTATGGTTATGGGGAGGAAAGATGAGACAAGTTGACATGTCAATAAAGATGTTTAAAGGCCTCAAGAAAGGTTTACATCACAATTATAGGGGATCCAATATAAGAGATGGTGTAAGAATGTGGTTAATTCATATGAAGAAATAATTTGAGCTCCACAAGTAGCTAGAAACTTGGAAGGATTAATGTGGAGCTTATCAAATCATAGTTGAAGCTACAACATTGCGGGAAAACCTAAGAGTAAAACAAGGCCTTACTCGTAACCTTGTTTAGAAGGTAACAATTGCCTTAATTATTGTATGATAAAATATGATAGACTTCTAGATCCCAAGGTAAGGTGGAATGACCATAACTAAAGATTAGGAAAGATTAACCTAACTATTGAAGTATGTGCCCAAAAAAAGAAAAATGAAAGGTTTAGGAATCACAAGATTATTGTGGGTGTAAATACATAGAGTAGTGTTGGTGTTGAACTACGTACTCCTAGTGCAATGGCTAATGTTTTTAAAAATCACTTTAAATAAGAGAAAATGATATAGACTGTATATAATTTCTAAAAGAACAAAGAAGATTTCAGGATTAAAAAACCTTATTTTTTCCATTCAAAAAATTTGGGAAGTTCAAGGAGAATGTGAGTATTAGATAATTTAAGAATAACTACAATGGAAATAATGTTGGTCCCAACACCAACAAGAATGGTCATCCTAATTCAAACTATGGTAGTAAACCGAACATAAATACAAACCTAAGATATTATATATGAAATGTTGGTAACTCAAGGTAGAGATACATGCCTTCAAATGTCTCTGATTTCATCTATGGATATAACTAGTATGCTCACATGGCGGGAATTTAGTTAAAATACCAATTCTAGAGGTAGAGTGATACTTATCACTTTTCAGCTCTAATGTACCACATCCATGGAGTGGTACACGATCATCAAATTGAGCATAATTTCATTGAGTATAGAACATATAAATGGGAAGTAATCTATGGAAACAACCAATTCCATTGAGTATAGAAATTTCTCTTCAAGGTATAGTTAGTGATACATAGTTTTTCCATGTAGTTAATTTGTATGAAGCTTCACTTGGTCATATGATGTTATAGTAAGGACTGATTGGTCATATCACCACAAGGGCATTCTTGACTGATTCACTAAAACAATAGAGTGTTTGGATATAAATTAAAATAGATTTGTACTTTGAAGTATTCATAGAATTATAAGAGTTAGAGAGGTCAATAAAATTCAAGTGAAAGGTCATGAAGAAAATAAAGTTAGGTTTATCCCATGAAAATAAAAGATATAGAAAATGACAAAACTCTAATATTTGAGGATTATCTACTCTTGTTGTAGACACCTAAAATTTACCACACCCAGAATAATATCTAATCTTCACCACAATAATTAATTAATTTCATCCATAAACCCCATTAACAAATATATTAAATTTGTTTTCACCCCACAAAATACATTAAATTAAATTGATTCATTTCCATCCCATTATCAAATTAAATTAATTCCATTTCTGCCTCATTATTAAATCAAATAAAATTAAATCTATTTCCATGCAATTATTATTATAAAAAAATTAAATTCATTTAGACCCAATTATTTGAACTAATAAATTAAATCCATTCTCTCCTCATTATGAAATAAGATTAAATTAATCCACTTTTTTTTACTTAAATTAAATAAATTGATCACATGGTTATATGTGCACATGATCTAATACACTAAGATCATCTCAATTAATCTCCACCATCCATCTATCATTAAATCTCAATCGTTCACATCCTCACTCAAGCACCTATAAATGAAGTATTCAATACTCCATCACATATAATAAATCAAGCACAACACATGAATGATAAAACATTCAATAGCATATCATTTGGCAACGTACATGCTATGAAGAACTTGAAGACTCCAAGAGAAACTACATATATCACATACATGATCAAATCCATTGAAGAAAGGAGAGCTTTTTCTTGGTAAGTGAAGCTAAGAATTACTTGGTTCGATCTTTTTCGTGATCAATTCGAAGTTATTTTACTTAATTTAGAATATGAGTTTAATATTACTTATCTTTTTAGATCTTGTTGTTGGGTATGTGAAGGATTATCATGGAAAAACCAAGCCCTTAAGTGACGATGAAAATTCAAAAAATCAGAGTTAGGTAATTTGACGTTAAAATTTGAATAATTTATCTATATAATTTCAAAAATATGTAAGAATAAAATATGTAGAAAATTTAATCTAGTTTCTAAACTACTAGGTTTATTTTATTTTTTAAAATCTATTTGGTGAAAATTTTAAATTTCAATGCAATAGTAAGTAAATTTCAGGGAAAAAATAAGAAGTAGATGTTTGTCTGACCACCCTAACCACAATAAAATGATAATATTTTTTTATAATATTTTAGATATAAGTATAAGACTCATGTCCCGATGTGATGCATATTTTTTTGTAATTTTTTTCCAAGTTAATAATTAATTATTAATTTTTTATTACAACTTTTTAAAAATATAAAAAACATGTATGTTTGGCTATCTTAACTTGGTCAAAACTTCATGAAATTCAATTGTTTTTCAATCCTATAGTATGTGAAGCATAGAATGTGACGCACGTTTAGGATTCAAAAAATGTGATACCGTTTGAAAGCTATATATGTTTTTCAATTAGCCTATCAATCAGGACTTTTGTCATAATTCAAATAGAAAATGAATTAAATTCAAAGTAAAGCATAATTTATATTGGTGGAAAGCTAAGAATCTCTTTTTAAAACCCTTTTCGTTTCATCAATTTTGGGTTAAAAAAAGTCAGCAGTCACATGGGCCATCATATCACTTACATATCACCACTTTTTGGCCCATCATGATCCTGCACATACCCTAACATTGTCACACTAGAATGCACCCTTTAGAGAATTGGTGTGAAAAATCTCCTTCCAATTGACACAATGGAAACACTCATAGGTTGTGGGTGACCTAAAATTTGGAGTGAATCTCTAGATAGGGTTGGTTCCCCTAGTGTAGCACGTAGAACTAAATTATCCTATTGTCGATTCAAGGAAAAAGGATAGAAAAAAAGCATAAAATCGAATCTATAACTTGAAAATAAAGTGATACACCAGAATTATTAGTGACATGTACTTGCTTGAGCATAGATGATGTGATCATAGAGGCAAACACAATATACAAAACTCAATTTTTGACATATTTTACATAAGTGCTTATGGTATATGAAAAGTGGGATGGAGATGATATCATATGACTTAGGACATAGAGCACACCCACTTTCCACCTACTACATTCAAGAGTAACCCTAGAGATCTCAATGCAAAAGAGAAAAAGATCTTGCAATAGGGTTTTCCTAGAGTTTGAATTTAAAATAATGAAGAGTTCACCACCAAGCTAGGGCTTGGAATAGACAATGAAATGCAAGATGAAATGAAAACCCTAATATGATGCAATTTTGAATTAAATGACCTAGAAATGCATATAAAATAGAATAAAAAACTATAAGATGAAATATGTGTACCTAGAAACTTGAAGATGACTAGAAGGAGTCTTAAGATGTTGGAAATTCTAACTTTTTGACCTAGTGGGACTCATTCACCATTCTAGGAAAATTAGTCCCAGTTTTGGATTTTTGCATAGGAGCAGGTTTCGAACAAAAGGGTATCTGAATCTACCAAAATTTCTAAAAAAAACCTACAGTGGGACTCATTCACCAATTGTGGAAAATGAGTCTAGTATGAATTTTTTAGAATTTCAAGGTCTGAATCTGGTCTTCACTATCTACTCTTTCTACTTCTCCAGGTTTTCATATATAAAACTGCCAATTTTGGGTTTGTAGGTGACTTTTTGCGAAGATGACAACCTTGCAATTGAGGAGACAACTCCAAAAAATTTCTCCAAGCTTGTAACCTAATCTTCAATGATTTTTCATGCTCCAAGACACCTAGATTTGTAATCGCATATGTAAAGAGGAGAAAAATTTATTGATTTTTAGTGGGTAGGGGTTTGCCTTGGTCAAACCCCTTTTAGGTAATTAAACCAAATGATGAAATAATGAACAAGAAACATGAAATATAGGACATGAAACATGAACAATGGTACATTGAAAGATGTCTTATAAATCTACAATCTAACATGAAGTGTTCATGAAGGATGTAGATCTTGATCTTGAAATGGATGAAGAACAATACTTGACCTTGGATCTTCGATGCAACATCACAACACTAGCTCTACAACATGCTTGATTTTTTATATCCTTGACATAATAATGAATCTTGAATTTTTGCAACAATTGATGAAGAGTTTTTCCCTTGAATGCCTTAGAAATGATCTTGAATACTCTCTTGATGATGTTGTAAATTATTGGAATGCTTAAATATTGCTTGATTGGCTTGATATCATGTAAGCTTAAGTGAAATAGTGATTTTAAAGCTCATTTATATAGGCAATCCATCTAAAATCCCGTGTATTAGATCCCAAAGGTCAACATAGAATAAATTTAAACTTAAAACCCAATTTTTTTTGCTCAAACTTTCAAAATAGGCCAAATAGGACTCATTCACCAAGCTACGCAAATGGGTCCCACCTGGATGGGACTCATTCGCCCAAAGTGGTGAATGGATCCCATAGGGCCTATTTTGCTTGCTAAAGTGTCGGGGAGTGTGTAAATTAAGCTTTTTTGTTTATCTTATCAGGTTTTTTGATTAAAATATGTCTTGGGATGCATAATATTGGGTCATAGGGGCATATTAATGATTATATTAAGGTTATAAATGCAAGAGGGCCCAAAATCCAATGTGAAAGTGTAAATAAATATACTTTATAATATTAAATTAAGGAAAAATTAGGTCTATTTAGCTTAGAAGGGCCCTAAATCCCATGTGAATGTATAAAACACATTACAGCACTAGATTAGGTCCACTTAATTTACAAGCCTCCTAAATTTAATGTGAAGGTGTAAATAAATACACTTTACAACACTAAATTAGGAAAATGTTAGGTCTTATTAGCTTAAAAAGGGGCCCCAAGACCTAATGTGGATGTGTAAAACACATCACAACACTAGATCAAGGTGATATCAAGTCCAATTTCTCATTATTTTTTCCCAAATTAACCGAAATTGTACCATTTCAAAGGGCATATAATTTTTGTTACTACATTGATGTAAAGAGCGAAACTCTTTAATTTCAAAACATCAAAAATTCTTTAAATAAATTCATTTATATTCCAAGAAAGTTGAAACTCCATTCATTCAAATTCATAAAATCCAAAAGATTCCAAAATAATGACTTAAAGTCTACAAATAGATTCAAAATACTTCCAATTAAATTCATACACCTGTCATCTTACATGACATTTATAAAACAAAAGCATTTGTAACAAAAGTTTACAATTCAAGACTTAGGCATTTTGTCACCTTAAGCTCTACAATAATCATACAAGACTTAGGCATTTTGTCGCCTTAAGTTCTATAGTAATTAATTTAAGAATAAAATAATACATATATGAAGAAATCATCCTTTGATCTTCAATCCAATTGCATATCTTCAAACATGAAGACGAGAACAAGAATCAAGTTCTTTTTCCGCCCAACCTCGAAGCTTACGCTTCCCCAAAATTCCTTAGTCATTCAAAGAATACCTGACCTTACACGAATCGCTTAGCAAAAATAAGTCAACAAGCAAGATGGAATCTGGTGCGTGCCTAGTATAACTAGTAAATCCACAAGCATTTTCATTTTTCTAATTCATTTAAGAAACAAGCAAGTTTGATACTAGGATATGGTAGAGAGTAAATTTCATTTCATTTATTTCAATGGTCCTTAAGTTACTTGGCCAAGTAAAATATCATGCACGGCAAATAATAGTCATTTTGGAAAAGCAAAACTACGCTCTCTAAAAACCCATATTTGGCACCCATCCCGAAAGGTAACTTTCCAAACACATGTCATGCGCATTCAATTATCAAGCATGCATGGTTCCATTCAAATAAATACAACTTATCTTTCACAAACATCTTAACTGCAATTTTATTTTCAAGCAAATATGGTTCTAATGCAGTAATTTCACAGTTTTAAATCATAAATAACATAATGTTTATATTCAAAATAAATTAATTAATTAAAAGAAGGTGTATCTCAAGTATGTAACTAAGTACATATCAAAAACAAAATAAATGAGCACACATTCTTTCGGTTCATTTACTCATGAAATTTAATCACAATTCAATATAATCCTCTTCTAATTTGTTTTATTTTCAAGCAATTATATTTTTACTTCTCATTCTTTCTTTCTTTTTTTACATATTTCCCTAAAATCTTATCTTTTCAAAACATAAAAACCTCATATTTAATTCTGTTTCAAAGGCAATTTTAGAATCATTCCTAAAGATATATCACATTTCGCTCAAGTTTTTAAGCATATACACTCAAGTTTTTTAATCTTGACCATTTAAATTTCATTTACACCAAGAACTTTCAGCTGTATAATTTTGGAATAATTTCACTATTTTTATGTTTCTATTATTTTGAAAAATAATCTCTCTAACAGTTTGATGATTTTTGAAGCATTTCTAAATTTAAATAGATCTAAAACATACTATTTTTTGTTCGCATATTTTCAATTTACTAAATCAAAATTTCCTAAAAACAAATAAATCTTTTGTCTTTTTATAGTGTTTTGTTCAAGTTATTCTTTTTCTCCTTAAATTTTCAGTCCGGTGTTTGATCTTTGTTTTGTTTTTGATAGAAATAGTGACAGGCACATTTTTGTTTGAAAAGAAGAAAATAATTAAAATTAGATATTAATTTGCTATGAATTTGAGAAATAACAAGTTATCTATCGAATCTACCTTTTTATTTCTTGTAGCTGAGTGTTTTCCTCAAATCTGGAAATGAATCTTTATCTTTCTCTGTCAATATGTTGTTCTAAATTCTCTTTTTTTTTGCCTATGTTTGTGCATGTATCTCAGGAAAAATCCTTCTCTATTTTGTTCTTAACTTTGTCTGGGTCTCTCTTCCCTTATTCCTATTCTCCTTACTTCCATGTTGCCTCCTTCCTTTCTTCCCTTCTTTCCACGCGCCTTCTCCTCTTATTCTTCCTCTAGCCACACCTCTTCACCTGTTGGTTGTGTGAGAATGGATTTTAAGCATAAAATAGTTAATGTCTTCCCTTCTTCTGGCCGCACCTCTACTCTCCCCTACCCCTCATGCGTATGAAACCTCTCTTCACCTACTGCACGCATTTGGGAGAGATAACTAAATCTCATGAAATAAGATATATATATGAACTATTATCTTTTATCTCTAACTTTCTTCCTCCCTTGGCCGTGCCCTGCCTCCTTTCTCAGTCGCGCATGGGGAGTAAGAAAGATCCAATTAAATAAAACCATACTATCTCCTTTCTTGGCCACGCATGGGATAAGGAGAATGAAATTAAAAATAAAGAAATATCCCATTGTTTTTCCAGCCTAGTTCTCCCAAAATGAAAATAACTCTGTCTTCTTTTCCTGGCACTTGGAAACTGAGCAAAGTAGTCTATAAAATAAAAACAACTCTCCTTTTTTCTTAGATCTCTCTGTCTCTCCCTAAAATTTCTTTCTCTTTTCTTTTTCCTCCTTCTTGCAAATGGTGGAGTTTTTCATTAAATTCGATCCACAATTCATGCTTGATCTCTAGGCAAATTGCCATAACTCCAAGTTTCAATTTGTGATTACATGCAAAATTGATTGTGATGTAATTGCTTTCAATTTGATAACTATTGTTTTGATTTCAATTTCAATTCTAACTTTGAATGTATTGTTGTTTTCTAATTTGTTTTCAATAACTTATTTTGATATTTACCTATTTCTTCAACATAGAATTCCATATATGGTTATCCTTTAATATTTATATTTTCACAATTAAAGGTTTATTCCCATAGTTTAAAATAATCATTCAAGCATTATTATTTTCAACTAAAATAAAACATATACACAAAGAATTAATTATTTAAATAAAATCAATTTCCCCATAAAAATAATCAAATTGCCATTTAAAACAAACAAATTCTTTTTCACAATTTCGTTCAACAAATGCATAACCATTATAATAATTAAAATTTAAATCATTTAATCATGCAAATTACATTCTATTTAATTATGTGGTGTGTGATATTCCATCATCCTCATTAACGTCTAATGGCTAAAATGACTCTACCTAATCAATGTTCTTGCCTTCATTCTCGTTCACTTGTTCCTGCATTCACTGGCACTCAATTTCTCATTAGGAATGACAAACCCCGAATTTCATAATAATAAATTTCAAATCATTTCATTTGTATTTAAATTTCAATAACACTTTCATTTTCAATTTAATTAATCATCTAACATGGACATTAAAAATCTCATGATTAATCATTGCAATTAACTAAATGATAAAATCAGTACATGACAATTGAGCACCCACTTTAGTGAGAGGATGAACTTGCTTAAAACTCACACTAAAGTAGACATTCAAGAGGGGTCCAAGTTTACCGATGTAAATAGTCTAAGATAAAAAATATCAAGGAGGTGATCAAGCCCCCACGATCCAAGATCCTACATCAAACTGACATAAGCACAAAAGGTCACGCACAAGGTGTATAATATGCAGCAAAATAAGATACATGAACATACAATGTCAATAACCAAAATAAATAGAAGAAAAAACAAAAAGAGGTGGATCAAGCCTCAACCATTTGTCCAGCATGATGTGGATCATATCTAAGTTTTTTTTCTGAGAAATGCATACTCACTCTAAGGCAACATAACTTCAAGTTGTTTGCTGGGTGATAAGTCCAAGAAGGTGAGAAACATACACTCATGGATGGTATGCGCTAACACACACACATGAGTTGCTAAGGAAAATTCATGCCCTCATTTGGCTTCCCATCAAACTATACCAAAGTTATATACCTCTTGATAACTTTACTAAGGCACCACATAAAAATGATTTTTGAGCTTCATGAGACAAGCAAAACTTCATATGCTTGAAGCTCATGAAAAAACAAGATGGCTCCACAGGCATGCAAAGTGTCTTATGCAAGGTGGCCATATAATCGATGTTTTAAATGAAAAATGGTGTAAGGTAAGTTCAAATTGATTTTGCTTAGTTCATGTGAGGTCTCTTCTTATGGAACATTGTGCTTAATGTCTCCAAGAGAGTACAAGTAAAAGAAATATCATGCTCTCAGAGGAAAGCAAGCTCAATGACACCACCAAGAAAAGACACATCACAAAAAGAAATAAAACCATACAATAAAATATGAGTTTCGATGTATGCCCCCACTTTAAAGAATTTTCTAACAACGTGACTGTGATCAATTGCTTTAAAGTAGAAGAAGGCATGAGAGCTTATTCAGAAAGCCCTATGCTAAGTCATATGTTTTTGAATTGAACTACATCATGAATAAGTATGTTGTATTTGAATCAACTTAATGCATGTCATCCACATCCCAAGCTTGCTCTTATATGTTCATGAAAGACGGTTAACTATCCAAAAGAGACAATGACACGTGACATACAAGGACAAGGCAATGTAATCTCCTTTCCCCCACTTAGTGCAAGAAAAGGATGAGCCAAATAGGATGAAATAAGTATCAATTAGAGGAACTAGGTGCCTCAATACAAGGAAGAGCACCACATTCCATAAGATGTTGAATTTTGTTACTTAAAGCCTTACATTCATTAGTAGCATGACCATGAACTCTATGATATGCACAAAATAAACTCTTGTAGTAAAATTTATTTTGTGCTCTTGGAGGGAGGGATATCAAATGATCTTGGAGGAGTCTCGACAAGATACTCTCTTGATCAATAAAAGACGTTCCTTTATTTTGCGACAAAGATAATTTTTTCTTAGTACAAGTTGTCATACTTACAAAAGACTCTTTAGAGTGTGAGATTTTGTTCTCTCATTTGCAGGAGGGTGTAAAATCTAACAAATTCAAATCATTGGTGTTTTGTGAGATGACATTAACATTAAGCGAAGAATTATTTGTTTGTTTTCATTTCTTGCAAAGGTTGATAATCAAGACGAGTAGTGTCTATCAGTTTAGGATGCACTAATGTTAAAGTTGGCTTACAAGGGTATTTTGTGATAATGTTGATATTAAGTGAAAACTTGTTTGTGTCTTTCGAGGGACAATAACCAATAGAATTAGTCTTTTCTTGCACACTAGGCTCTATAGGGGCACATATACCTTGTTCTCTAGCACCATATCCTTTTCCACTATAACCAAGATATTTCATAAGTTCATAACCTTTTCCATAAAGTTGCTTCATTTCTTTTGGATTCAATGGTTGTTGATAATCAGCTTCATCAAATTTTGTTGTATAATTTGCTTCTTTGTCTAAAATGGTTGAGGTGGATGTTTTTGAAGGTTCTTTTGAATTTTGTGTTGACATTACCACTTTTTATTTTCCCTTTTCAAAGTCTTTGTTTATGATCTTGTATTCTCCCATGAATGTTGGTGTGAAACCTAAGGAACCCCAATCATCGTCTAATAGATTCATGACTTCTTCAATATGTTTTTCTTTTTCTTACTATTGTACGAGTTTGGCTTGTGTAGTTGGTGTTAATTTTTTCAAAGGGTTTTCTTTATTTTTCTCAATGTTCAAACAACTATTTGGGTCAGGGTCATCTTTCGATATGTACACTTTGTTGTTGTAAATATACTTCATTTTACAATGAAGAGTAGAAGACACCCCCATTCATTGCATGAATCCATGGCCTTCCTAAAAGAATATTATATGAAATATCATGAGGAATAACATGGATCATTCTTTCTAATGTGGTCTTTCCAACTGTAATAAGCAAAGTGATCACACCAACTGGTTGTGTTCCTAAATTATCAAATCCTTTAATAGATAAAGATTCAGGTTGATTTTTTATTTATCCACACCAAGCCTATCCAAAAGGGATATACTACACACATTAAGGGTGGAGCCATTGTCAAAAAGGGTTCTCTTTGTCCCTATTCTATTGTATTTAGCTACTATTATAAAAGAATCAATTTTTTTTTGCACTTCCAAAGGGGGAGTTCACTTTGGTGGAAAACAATGTTTGCATTTATTCCTTGAATCAAGGCTTCTATGTCATTTGATTGTGCATTACAAGGGATATGAACTTGTTATAAAGCACTCTAAATCATGTTATGCTAGTGAGGGGTTGCTTGAATAAGGTCCCACAATGATATCTTAGCAGGAGTATTATTTAGTTGTTCAACAAGATCATACACCTTTCCACTTAGTGTAGGCAAATGAGGGGGACCAAGCATGATAGGATTAAGAAAGGGTAAGGTGTTTGAAGGTGTTTGTTTTGGTTGCAGATTGTTTATAGTGCTATATGTATGAGCAACAATATTATGACTTGGCTATTGCAAAACATCATTCTTAGGTGGGTAAAGGATAAATTTAGGTTTGTTTTGCATTTTTTGTTTGTGTGATGGTGGGTAAATAATTAGAGGATTCTTCGGATGTCCAACAAGATATATAGGAGTTCCATTGATCGAAGGGAATCTAATGGACACTTGTGCATTCATAACCTCAGTGGTCTTGGTTTGATGTATTTCTAATAAAGGGAAATCTAGAATCACCTTTTTATCATTATCTAAGGGAGCCAACATATTGTCATTTTCTTGCACCATGATATCCTCCCTAGGAGGAGAGTTTTTAGGAGAACTACAAGGTATATATTCATGGCATTCAAAGGTTGGTTCTTCTAAAATGACTTCTTCACAAGTAAGGGAGTTATCAATGGTTGTATTTCCTTGTTTATCAATGATGACATTTTCTTGTTCCATAATGTCTCCCCTAGGGGTGAGAGACAAATAGGATTCTTGTGACTCTCATTGCTTTCTTCTTCACAACTAGGAGAGATATCAAGAGAAGGATAAATGTGATTATCAAAATTTTCCATGATTTCATTCTTGTTTGCTAAGGTCTTATTTTCTTGTGCCCTAATAGCTACCCTGGTAGGAGAGCTTTTAGGGGAGTAATAAATAAGATGTTCATCACATTCCATGGTTAGGTATTGTAAAGAAGCTTCATCATAACTAGGGGAGGCATTAAGAGAAGGATAATAATGCTTGTTAATGATTGGATATTTTTGTTCAAATAGATATTTCCAAATGGTAGGAGCATTAGGAAAGGGATAAATGAGATTTTCATGAATTTCAAGTATATCTTCTAACACAAAACTACCATCTTCATTACTATGAATTATACTAGGAGAAGAGCCAATTTTATTACCATGGTTATCTACAATTATATCCCTATGATCTATAATGTCTTCCCAAGTGGGAGAAGTAGGATTTTCAAAGCTCTCAACTATTAGATCTCTTAACACCAACATGTCCTCTTCAAAACTGTCATTTTCATGGGCATTCATGATTGTAGTGTTCTCGCAAATAGGGGAAGTTTTGGGAGAGGAATGTAAGCTAAGTAAAGTGGTGGAAATGAATTCATCTTTTGATGTTATACTATCTTCCAAAAGGGGATGAGGAAAAGGGAAAACAAGACCTTCATGATTCTCAACGATTGCATCTTTTTTCACCAAGATACCTTCATCACTAAAAGGAGAGCTATCGAGAGAAGAAAAATTATGATCATCATGAATTTCCATGCTCATATCTTCTTCCATCACATCATTCCCAAAAATAGGATAGATAAGAGGGGGTGTAGGTTTAAGGAAAGCATCAAAACTTCCACTCTCTTGCACTAAGAGAATTTCGTAACTAGGGAATGCATTGAATGAATGACTAAAATGTTTATTGACTAACTTTTTCTTTGCAAACTTGGAAAAGACCAAAACTGAAATTTTAGAGCAATAATCTATGCAAACTCAAAATATAATCTAAAGACTTAAAATGAAATTCAATTTTTAGATTTTAAACAAGGTAACTTACTGATTACACTATGCAATGATCTAAAAATGAAATGTGATAAATGAGAATCTAGAATGAAGCAATACATGAAATGGACCAATTCAAGCTAGATTTAGTGACATGCATGTAACAAAAAATCTGCTAATTGAAACAAATAACTAATGGCAGCAAACAAAAGTGCGGAAATAAGGTTTTTAATGATGTAAAAGGTTGTTTTAGATGTGCACTAGGATTGATTCACCCAAGGTGGAGAACGAGTCCTAGTAGGGTTTTTTTTCAAAATTTTCAAATATTTTTAAGTGATTTTTATGATTTTTGTGTTGTATGATCTATAACTTAAGTGAAAATGCAATTTTCAGATGATTTGAGATGATTTGAGATGCAAAAATGTAACCTATATATGCACTTTCACTAATGCAAAATTTTAGAAACCCTGGATGCCAATTAAATTTAATGCAAACCCTAATGAAAATTCAATGCAAGCTATATCTAGGATGATGATGGACTCGAAATCAAAAAAGAAGGTATTCTAAAATCAGGTTCACCAAAATATGGTGTATGAAAAGTGAGATGGAGATGCTCGTTATCTCCTGAAATTGCACCCTATTGAACCTAATGTTCAACACCTCAGTGTAACATGGGAAGACCTCTAAAGTTGTGGGTTACTTGTAGGAAAAGGTCAACCTCCAGAGAAGGTCGGATTCCTATGGTGCCACCTAAACTATCTACTGATGAGGAAAAGGGAAAAAAATATATGCATAAAAATGAAATAATCTATCTCTACGATGATGCACCTAATTGAAATAAGATAATGAAAACCAGAAACTCAACATTTGACATCAACCAGTAAGAAGTGAATATGTCTAGTCCATTGCAATGTATTCTTGCATAAGTATTTCACTAAAAGGCTTGAACACAAAAATAGTTGAAGGAAGGTAAACTTCACAATCAACAAGTAGAAATGCATCCTTTTGACACAATAAGTGACCTGCTCAAACACACTATTTTCAGAAGGTATAAGTTAAGAGATAAAACCATAAGGAAGTTATGAAATCTTTTACAAATAGATTGATCAAATATTTACACATACACTAAACTACAAGAATGAAAAGACAAGTAATTCATCACTAGAACTAGCCAGGGTATCTTTTGTATTCATTATCCAAAAGAAAAATTGAGTTACAATAGCATGCACAAGACCTGTGAAAGGATTGCCAAAAGTCACTATCTCTAAGAGTTGCATGAATAGAACTCGTTACAAAATGAGTCCAAAATGACTAAGTAAGCAAGCTTCAAACAGTTGCCCCAAAAATAGGAACTAGAAGCTTCATCTAGTCGGATAGCTTAAAAAAGCCAAAAATATAGCAACTAGATTTTCTTCAAATGAGCTTCAAAGAGTTGAAATGGTCAATTTTGACCAATTCCAACATGGCGACACATCAAATTATCCATGAAAAGCTCCAATTTTTCCTCAAAATTAAAAAAAAAACACTCCCATATGCCCTCCTCATGTTAGCAAACAACTTCAAACTTCCCTATATGCTTGGAAATATCATAACTCATAATATATCTCTCCAACTCTCCTCTCAAGACTAAGTCATATTGATACATGTTTATCTTTTCGCATTTAAAGGAAAATAATGATTAAAATAAGTGATTTATAATGCATCACTTATGTTAATCAATTTACAATACAAAAACAAATGCCAAACATAAAAATAAAAATAACCTCATAACTCCTTATCTTGACCATGTAGGTGCATCAAAGCCTAGTCAAAATGAATGGTGAGATGGAACTCCATAGTATGAGATGACATCTATATGAAAAATATTTAAAGCTATGAAAAATTCCCAAAGTCATATCCCTCCCTTCAATCTTTTGGTCGCAACATGCACTAGTTTTATTTGATTTTTTTTCATTAATAAAAGAAATGTGACAAAAGTCACCCCCTATCACCATCCTACGGTAAACATAACCCTAAATCAAAAATAAAAATGAAACATTCATTCTTCTCATGACTTCCTCAAGAAGCTAAGCAGTCGCCAAGGGTAGGGTTTTCATGGAGACTTCAAGAAACTCTTCACCACTTCCATCACAGAGTATGAAGAGCTTGACTTGAAACTTCATGGTGGTTGAACTGTTGGGTAAGTTTCCCTCCTACTACAAAAAGAACATGAAGCTTTGAGCTTAATTTGTTTTGAAAAATGAAGCCCTTCCTGTAGCATGACCTTTCTTTGAAAATGATGATAACCGTGCTATATCAAATTCCATTGTGCACACAGATGATTATATTTTGATTTTTTCCACATTCCTCTTTGAGCACTTCCTCATTTTCTATAAAAATAAAGCTCTCCATAGATACATTTTTTTATATATCATGGTTGTGTGCCTCTGCAAGTGATGAAGGGTTTTCAATTTTTCCCTGGCTCTGCCCTCTAATTCCTTTTCTGAAGCTGAGGCTTCACCTTATCGAGGCCATGAACAACATAGACCTCCACATGTGCATATTAAAATCTACTCCTATATATGAATTTTCTTCGTGAAACTTAATGCAATACCATATTATTTATCATTGAGACTTATCCATTGTGCTTAGTTATTGCTTCTTCCTATTTCATATTCATCGATTCTATATTGTTGTGGTATCTTTTATTGAACTGTCTTTGATGCATTGCATGATTAAAATTATGCAAGTCCCTAGCATCTCAAAGAAAAATTTTGATTTCATGAATTAATTATGTTCTTGGGATGACTGTAGCATCATGCATGTTTCCTGTAGCCCTGTATTTATCTTTTTTGTGGATGCATTACTTGATATTTTCCCAAAGCATGATTATTCACCCCCAGTTTTAGATGATCATTGGACGGTGCCTTCATTACAACAATGCATGACTATCCCTCAAGGTGTGATGACCTCCTCTTAGCATTGATGACCCCTAACATTGCTCCACCTAAACTACCATCATTCATAAGGTATTGAGTGCAAGTGCAATGATTGTTCTATACTAATACATGTTGTTGTCCCACTATTTGTGTCATATTATTCTTGCTTTCAAAAGGACCCATCCTTGATCTCTATTGACAAACCTACATCATCTTGAGAGTCATAGGGGTATGATTGTCCTCCAACTTCATATGATCATGACTTGGCTAGGTATTGACATCATAACCTACTATCTTAATAGACTGGAAACTAGCTGGAAGTTAACAACAGTGATTTTACTGACCTATCAACATTACTCACCTGTGATTTGATGTCCTTTACCTGCTAAGCACCTCTTTGATAGCTGCAATTCATTATTGCCATGCTTCCCCAGACATAAATTTGTTCACTGACTATGCTTTGCTCTGCCTTATGCTGTGAGAAATATCTCCTTAATTTTTTTCTTCAACTCACATATTTGTTGCTTAGAAACAGTATAAGGCAAGGTAAAATTGGTCCATGCACTCATATCTTAATCATTTATATTTTCCCCCTCTGGGTAACTCATTCAAATCCATTTTCCATGATTTTCCTGAGAAAAAATATGTCACCCATAATTGTGATTGAAGAGACACTATTATGAGTGATGTATGCTTGCTTGAGCAGATCATGATCATCCAAAGTGAACCACCCCTATATGCCTCATAAAGCACGCGGTAATGAGCATGTTGATCTCAACCCTCATGGGAGCTCATTTTAACCCACATGCACATTGATGAATAAAACAAGGAAATGATTATGCTAGTAGTTGTACAAGGAACAAGCATGTTAGAAATAATTGACTATGTTGCATTAATGATGACTTGTTGGTTTTCTGGGATACCTAAAATATGCATGCAATTCACTTAATGCAGATTATGATCAATATATACATGAATAGGGGTGAATGTGCATGTGATGAATGCAATCAATCATTGCATAGAGCATTTCTCTAACCTATTTTCTCATCTCTTACAGCGAATGAGAGCGACCAACAAGGAGGATTCAGGACAACCTACAACAGACCATTCATTTAGGCAATGACTGGTTACCCTCATCTTATGCTCCTTCATTTATTTCCTTTTCTTATTCATATATATGCTTCCTTTTAATTTGCATTGAATAAGAAAAATTTAATCTCGCGGCTTGTGTGAGATAATGAATATTTTCACATTCAATAATATTTCTTTTTGTCAAAAGATTGTGAAAATATTTTATGTTTCATTAATTTGTATGAATAAAATAGCTTTATGTTTCCTGAGATCTTGTAATGATATAAAGTTTTTTCATTTGCATAATTGAATGTAGCATAGAAGGTTTTAACAAAAAATGTACCATTTATCTTGAAACATAGATGGCTCTTCCTGATTGATCTCATAAGTGAGAATCTGGTAACAATGCTATCATATGACTTAGGACATACAAAACACCCACTTTCCACCTACTACATTCAAGGCTAACCCTAGAGATCTCAATGCAAAAAAGAAAGAGATCTTGTAATAGGGTTGCCCTAGGGGTTGAATGTAAACTAATGAGGGGCTCACCACCAAAGTAGGGCTTGGAAAATACAATAAAATTCAAGATGAAATTTAAAACCCTAATATAATGCAAACTTGAATTAAATGACCTAGAAATGCATATAAAACAAAATAAAAAATTGCAAGATGAAATGTGTGCACCTTGAAACTTGAAGATGACTGGAAGGAGTCTTGAGATGCTAGAGATTTTGAATTTTTGACCTAGTGGGGTGCATTCACCATTCTGGGTGAATCAATCTCATTTTTGGATTTTTGCACAGGAGCACGTTTCGAACAAAAGGCCATTTGAATTTGCAAAAAAAATGAAAAACACCTACAATGGGACTCATTCGCCACTTGTGGTGAATGATTCTAGTTTGGATTTTCTAAAATTTCAAGGTTTGAATTTGGTCTTCACTATCTGCTCTTTCTACTTCTCTAGGTTTCTAGATCTAAAACTGCCAATTTTAGGCCCGTAGGTGACTTTTTGCGAAGATGACAACCTTGCAAATGAGAAGATAACTCCAACAAATTTCTCCAAGATTTTAACCTAATATTCAATGATTCTTCATGCTCCAAGACACCTATATTTTCAATCACACATGTAAAGAGGATAAAAATTTGTTGATTGTTAGTGTGTAGGGTTTTTTCTTGGTCAAACCTCTTTTAGGTAATTAAACCGAATGATGAAATAATGAACATGAAACATGAAATATAGGAAATGAAACATGAATGATGGTGCCTTGAAGGATGTCTTGTAAATCTGCAATCTAACATGAAGTGGCCATGAAGGATGTAGATCTTGATCTTGAAATGGATGAAGAATAATGCTTGACCTTGGATCTTGGATGCAACATCACAACACTAGCTCAAAAACATGCTCGATGCTTGATATCATTGACATAATAATGGATCTTTGAATTTTTGTAACAATTGATGAAGAATTATGCCCTTGAATGCCTTAAAAATGATCTTGAATGCTCTCTTAATGATGTTTTAACGTCTTGGAATTCTTAACTCTTGCTTTCTTGGCTTGATATCATGTAGTATTATGTGAAATAGTCATTTGAAAGATCATTCATATAGGCAATCCATCAAATATATCATGTATCAGATCCCAAAGACCGACATAGAAGAAATTTAAACTTAAAACTCATTTTTTCCAGCTCAATCTTTGAAAAGATGCCAAATGGGACTCATTCGACAAGCTAATAAAATATGTACCACTTGGATAGGACTCATTCAATGAAAGTGGTGAATGGGTACCACTTGGATAAGACTCATTCGCCCAAAGTGGCGAATGGGTCCCACAGGGCCTATTTTGCTTGCTAAAGTGTTAGGGAGTGTGTAAATTAAGCTTATTTGTTGATCTTGTCGGGTTTTTTGTTTAAGATATTCCTTGAGATGCATAATTTGGGGTTATAGAGTCCTATCAATGATGATATTAAGGTTGTAAATGCAAGAGGGCACAAAATCCAATGTGAAAGTGTAAACAAATATACTTTACAACATTAAATTAAGGAAAAATTGGGTCTATTCAGCTTAGAAGGGCCCTAAATCCCATGTAAATTGGTAACACACATTAAAACACTAGATTAGGTCCACTTAATTTAAAAGCTTCCTAAATTTAATGTGAAGGTGTAAATAAATACACTTTACAACACTAAATTAGGAAAAAGTTAGGTATTATTAGCTTAAAAAGAGCCCAAGACCTAATGTATGTGGATGTGTAAAAAAAATCACAACACTAGATCAAGGTGATATCAAGTCCAATCTGTCATTAATTATTCCCAAATTAAGTGAAATTGTACCATTTCCAAGGGTATATAATTTTAATTACTACAATGCTTTATAGAAAGGTTTTAATTTTATGATAATATTAAGAAGAAATGACATTCATAGCTAAATCTTACATGAAAATTGATACAAGCACAAATTATGACCTAAAAAATAGATGAACTACTATATAAAGGCAAGAAGATAAGACTACTAATCAAGGATAATAATATTTATTTCAAGAAATAATCAATCATTCCATAATATGCACAATACACAATTGTGATAAGGTAAAAGAAACATCTTTTATTGATCACAAATGTATATATAGTTGAATACAAGTCTATTTTACAATATTTTCTTACTCAAAAAACTAAGTTACAATTCTTGATAATTGATAGATTCGCTTACATAAGATATTTCTCTCCATGAAAAATACATGTCTTAACCTTTTCAAGGCGTCTCCCCTTGCATATCTAACAACATAAGCAAATATAGGATATATTTCTAGGAATAAATGAAGATGCTTTCCTTGAACTACTTGATCAACTTCCTTGGGCACTTGGGGAACCAATTGTAGGAGTTGAGAAAATACAACACCACAAACCCCAAAGATCACCTGCATGCAAATAACCTATCACAAAAGAAGAGATGGAGACAAACAAGCAAGGGTTCTCTGAAAACTGAAAATGTATATATCAGAGAAAATGAGAGAATGAATTGATATGAAATACAATGGGATCAATCCTTATAAAAAGGAGATCATGCAAACCCTAATAAAACCCTAACAAGAAAAACCCTAATAGAAGCCCTAATAGGATAACATTTAATAATTAATATAATTATTAAATGTCACTTTATGCAAACTAACGTGAAATCTTAAGAAGGGAATAAAGGTAACTTAATCAACATAATTAAGTTAAAACCTTTACTCTAACACCCCCCCTTAAGATGAGCAACAGTGCAGCTACAAACAAATGCAGAAAAGCAAAGGTAACTACAATGCAAGAAGGAAAACATGGGTCCCGACAACTAGGCCAGATCAGGTACCCAAATACAACCAAATCTCTGTAAAGAGGAGAAATAGAGAAAACCTCATGGGAAAAAGCTCTACTCCAAAAAGAGATGTAGAAAGCCAAGAAGAAGAACATCACTGAAGCAAAAGAAGTTGTAAACAACTGTCGAAAGATGACTACTATGGTGCTTAAGAACCTCCACTAAAGATAGGATGATCAGGATCAAAAAGACAACAATCTGTATGAGTGCCCCATATGACACTACTCAAATCAGATGGCAAACAAAGGCAAACACCTGAAACGAAGATACAAAACCTGCATGAGTGCCCCAAATGACACTACTCGAATCAGATGGCAAACAAAGGCAAACACCTGGAACGAAGATACAAATGGAATAAGTACCAATAGTCTGTCAAGAAGACAACAATCTGCATGGGTGCCCCAAACGACACTACTCGAATCAGATGGCAAACAAAGGCAAACACCTGGAACGAAGATACAAATGGTACAAGAACCAATAGTCTGAAACACTGATCAACTAAGAATGGAAGATTCCTTCAAGGTGAAACCAAGGAAGCATTAGCACGAACAGTATAATACCCCCCCATAATGATGAACTGGGAGCCTGAAAAATCAACTAAAATGGTGTGCAACACCCTGTAGTGCATGAAGAAGATACAACATCTAAAAGTGCACAAGAAAGCACCTGGAACTGAAAAAGTGGTGTGCAAAACAAAGCACACATGCATGAGGCTAGAATAATATGGATTCACTGTCCTCGTGGAGGGACACTCATCGGACAAAGATGTGATGGAAAAAAAAAGGCAAACTACACAACCCCTCATGGCACTTTATAATATCAGTGCGAGTACAAAATATGGCACAACCTTATGTGCAAAATCCCCAAAAGATGCATGTACAATAGTGTGGCACTTTATCTCAGTGCGTTTATAGAAAAGATAGCTTACAAATGATGCTCAAAAATGTCCAAAAAGGACAAGATGCTGGAAATACATGAAGAACAGCCAAAAACAAAGCATCCCATGCAAACAAAATGTTTCCAAGAGCAAATATGTCCAAGTAATCCACCAAAGTGTGAAAACACAAATAACTGAATAAAATATACCTATAGTGAAATCTGGAAAAATGGCACAGATAAAACTGAAGAGCTCTAAAATACGGTTCCAACGTCGCTAAGATTGCAAAAAACGGAGAAACTGATCAAAAGTTATGAGCTTGAGACTAAAAATAGCCCCTTTGTCTTCAACTGGCTGTAGAATGCACCAACTGCAAAAATATGTGATAAGACCTACACCAATGGAAAGATGAGAAAACCAACTTTCCGATGATATCTCGTTTGCCAAAAAACAATATCGTATGCCCAAGTTACGGCCTCTGGAATAAATCAGCTCCAAAGAGGGAAAAAACCAGTGCTGGGTTAAATTTGATGGCCATACGGCCGTTGCAACAAAAACAGTAAGTTAAATTTGACGGCCAAATAGCCGTCACCGTAAAAGTGCGATTGGTCTATTACAAAATTTTATTTTTTTTAAACAATAAAAAAAAATTATTACAAAATTTTTTTTAAAAAAATTATGGGGTGGGGGAGGCACGTGGGCCCACCCCCACCATACCCCTTGCAGCGCAAGGACTGTGTAGGGTACACTGCGCATTGTACACTGCGTAGGGTCCTAGACCCACCGGCCTAAGCAAGCCGTTAAAAGGCTTTTCAAACGCCTTTTTTATTTTTTATTTTTTTTCTAATTTTTTTTTTTAGAAAAAATTAAAAAAAATGCAAGTACAATTTTTGTAATAAAAATTTCAGACGAAAAGAAAAATCCAAAAATTTTTTACCAGGAATTTGTTATGGATCTGCGCGCAGACGATGGTCGTACAGCTGTACTTGTAAAAAAAATTTGCCCTGAATTTTGACTTTGTCCAAAATGGACAAATGAACAGTTGATTTAGGGGTTTTGGACTGCTGCAGATGCAATGGCAATGTCCGTTTGAGTTGAAAATGCTTCAAAATTGCAGGTATTCCCTAGATCAAGAAAACAAACCCCAAACCCTTGAAGCTCCAAAAATCTTCAAAATAAGAATAGGAAGCAGCAGGTGTGGAGCTCTGATACCATGTAGGAGTTGAGAAAATACAACACCACAAACCCCAAAGATCACCTGCATGCAAATAACCTATCACAAAAGAAGAGATGGAGACAAACAAGCAAGGGTTCTCTGAAAACTGAAAATGTATATATCAGAGAGAATGAGAGAATGAATTGATATGAAATATAATGGGATCAATCCTTATAAAAAGGAGATCATGCAAACCCTAATAAAACCCTAATAAGAAAACCCTAATAGAAGCCCTAATAGGATAACATTTAATAATTAATATAATTGTTAAATGTCACTTTATGCAAACTAACGTGAAATCTTAAGAAGGGAATAAAGGTAACTTAATCAACATAATTAAGTTAAGACCTTTACTCTAACACCAATCTCCTAGTTTTACTCCTTAGTCACATAAAATAGGAAGTGGTTAAGTTGTGCATTCTAAAAACTTTGAATTTCTTCAAGAAAAACTCCAACAATTGTTCTTGTTCTCATAAATTGTTGCATAGTGTTAAAATTGTTGTTACATGTGTTCTTGAACTGATACTTGTTCCTCAAATTCTCTCTAGAGTCTTAATATTTTCACTATTCATGCATATTGGACATGTTTACAACTGTTTCAACCACTTTGTTAGACGTACAAGTATGGTATTTTGCATGATGGAAGGGAAACTATTCCTAAAAGGTCTCATTTAGGGCTTAAGAAACCACCTTGGCTCTTCATTCAAGTTTCTTCAACATTGAGCACTTAGTGAATAGATCCTTAACAATGGTTTGAAGAACCTTAAAATTCCTCTTATCAATAAAAACAATCTATAGGTTTGTCACTATATGACACAAACACCACACATCTTAAAAAAATTTGGTAACCTAGCTCACTAGTCATTATTTCTTTTATATTTAGCATATTTTCAAGCTAACCTCCTAATGATTGTAATAGAACATTGTTAACTTAATTTCCTTGATCTTCACTTGTTTTGATGATTGAACTATGCATTATAAACCTTGATTTATTTTGTCCTTTTATTGTTCTTGACTATCACTTGCTTCGAAATCATTGTGTTGACTACCATTTACTAGAAACCCCTTTAACATTGCATTAACATTGTTATACTATTATCATTCATTTCCCTTTGAGAGGATGGAGATTTTTTTTGAGATAGTAGTTTAGGCTTCTTCATTTGACTATCATTTTGATCTTGACACCACACTATCATTAATTTTTATTCACCTATAATCTTTGTGATTATTCATGAATTGCCATTATTTAAGTACTCTTTCACTTCATTTTCAGAGTTGACACAACTTTCAAGTATATTAACATTGTCATACTGCTCCATGAGGATTGTCATTTGTGATTTGATAAGGATTCACTATTATAATTGTCCTTATATATTGACATTACTTCATTTGGAAAAGAGGGCATTCATAGTATCATTATCATCAAAAGGTAATGGTTCCACTTTTGAAGATGGAATCAAAGTACTAGGAGATTTATAAATATTATGTTCAGCTTTGGCACGTAAACAACTTTATTCATTTGTTTTAACTGTATATATCTTATTATTATATTCTTATTTCATTATATAGTGAAGAGTGGATGGGATTCCCTTCATGACATTAATCCACAATCTACCCAAAATAAGGTTATATTAGAGAGGATCCAACATGACATGGATAAGGGTAGGTGAAACCACAGGCCTTACCTTAATAGGTAATGTTATTGTTCCCAATGGTTGTCTACCAAAATTATTGAAGCCAGTAATAGAAAGAGCATTGGGTGTAATGAAATATTCATCCACACCAAGATTATGTAAAATTTCAATGCCACAAACATCAAGACATTATCCATTATCAATTATAGTACACCTAACCCTAGTTCTATCAATGGCGATAAATATCATTAGAGCATCATGTTTCTTTTGAATTATAGGAGGAGGTAATTCATCTTGAGGGAATTCCATATCTAAGTTGGTTGTATTCATGTTATTTAACAAGCTTTCTACATCATTCAGTTTAATAGAAGGTGGTACAAAAATCTTATACAAATCCTCTTGGAGCATACCATGGTAGGTAGGTGAAGTTTGAATTATATCCCAAAGAGAGATATTATCATATTGGTTGGACTATTATGAAGTTTCTCAACAAGATCATACTCTTTGTCACTATGTTGAGGAAGACGATGTGTGGGGAGAAGAAATGGTTGGAGAAATGGAAAGGAGGATTGTATTTACTTTGGTTGTTTATTAGTTCGAGTGTTATATGTGTGGGCCATTGCATGATAATTTGATTTCTATAACACATTTGGGTGTGTGAGTTATTTTAGAAAGTTTAGGATATGACCAAGAGGTTTAGATTAGTTTGAAGGAGTTCCAATAATGAGAGGAGGCATAGTTTGATGCTTAAGAACATGTGAAGGAGGATAAGTGATAATATTTGGCTCATGACATCTCTGAAAATGGGTAAAGGAAAACATCTTGAAAATATACAAATTCTAGGCACAAAATGCTATTTGGTTTTTATCCCCAAGGGAGAACAAAGTAGGTTGGCTAAGATTTTTATCACTCTTGATGAGAACACAAGAATTTTTTATGAAAATGCACTAAACTAGGTGGATTGGGGCCAAACTAGAAATGCACAAAAAGATCTAGAAATTTCAAGACTGCTAGAAACAAGAACTAGATTTGAATAGAGATCACAGACAAGGTTTTCCCCAAAAAAAATTATGCCAAACTGACTAGACAAGGGCATGGACACCCTATACCAAAGAGGAAATATTTTGATAATTTAAAACTCTAGAAACCAACTATAGTATCTGAGGATATGAGGTTGCACAAGTTCAGGTCTAAAAGCAAACAAATTTATGGAAATGTATGAAAACCTAATTTTTTATGTGAAGCACACACACATTTATAAAATTTTATATTTTCAAGGCAATGCAAATTTTTTGAATGAATTTTTTTAGAATTTAAAATACTATAACTAATTGAATTTATCTTGAAAATGTTGAAAGATAACACTTTTTGAGGTTTTTAAATAAAAACACTATGCAAATCTTTACTTTTTCAATGTTTTTACCAAGAATGCGCATGCACTTTTGACAAATTCAAACTACCTAAGATTACACTCAAATTTCTCAATGAAATAATTCAAATCTAAGCTCTAAAAAAGGAGAATCATATATGAAATTATGCAATTAAACTCAAAATATTTGCATTTTTTCTTTTAATTTGTGATGAACAAAGAGTGCAAATGCTTAATTTTTAAAGTGAAAAAAATACAAATCAATAAGAAGATCTTCCAATAACCTAGGTTTTGGCCAATGTTTAGAATTTATATAAAAATAAAAAAATTGTAAGTGTAGGATATGTCAGGTTCACTAAAATATAGAGTAGGAAAATAAATCCTAGATCCAACTATATTAACCGAGATTAACTTCTTTTCACTTTCCCTATACATTCATACACAAAACCAACTAGGGTTTTATGATTGGCTAGATATCATAAGGGAGATCCAATCTCCTAGGGTTTGGTCCTTTTGAGTCACAAAGCTGGTAAATTTAAAATGTGTTTTAACAAGCCTATTTGACATAAATCCTAGACTTGAAAATGTAATTTATCGCATAGAAAAAAATGAAAACTGTCGAAACAATTACAAATTTGTAAAGGAGAGACATAGAGGAATATGTGATTGAAATTTGAGCCTAAATTGGGTGGGTATGGGTGGTACCTCCATTTTCTAGAAATATTCTTTTTTGAGATTTGAAAACTTTTAAAGGTAGGTTGCAATTCGCTCTATGTTTCTTGTGACCTACTCCTGACGAAACTTTTGGATTTGTTCTACACACATGAAAAGAGGGGGAAATATTGTGTTGTGTATGGGATTTTATAATTCAAACCTTGTTTTGGTGTTTCCACCTCCATGTACAAAAAATTATGATGATCAAGAGGGCATGCCCTAGGTCGAACATAGGCCAAAATAATAATTGACTAAAATGGCAAATGATAAATGGATAATATTACCTTGGTATGCAATCTCTATCCAACTGGTGTCCACATCATGAGTTTCCACCAAAGTATAGATACTTGAATGGCTTTAATACCTGCAATAGGCTAGTAAAACATAATCTTGATTGATGAAAGTGCTATAAAATGTTGCTTATTCACCATTGAATTGCCTTGATTTCTTTTTAAGATGCTCAATTTCTCAAAATATTTTTATAGGATTTCAAATGGTGGAAAAGACTTATAGTTATATGCATCTTTATTTCTCATAAAATTAATTATGAAAGTTCAACAAATGAAATTAGATTTTCAAATGTAAAAATGTTGACAGTAAAATATTTTAAATTGGGCCAAAATAGGTTGGACAAGGCTGGTAACACCCTTGTTTGGGTGTTTTTTCCCCAAATTTGTCAATATGTCTGGAAATTTAATGTATTTTTATAATCTGGCCGCAAAATGAATAAATTATTAGTACTGAAATGGTGAAAAATAGGGTGAGTTCACCAAAATTGGATTGATGAACTCAATTAGGGGACATTTTCTTCCTCAATTCATTAGGAAATGAGATCCACACAATGAAATGACTATCAACGTTGAGGTGAGTCAAGTCAAAGTGTGAATCTTTTGATTTCCTTTTTTTGCAAGGGTGAGGGTCTTGATTAAACAAAAATTTGGGGAGAGAGATTAAAAACAACAAACTAACTCCAAAATTAAATCTACAACTTGGATCTAATAGATTAACCTCAATACTGATGGAACCAAAAATCAAATTACAAATAAGAGAGAGGTAAGATGATTTGTACCAATCACCAAAAGTGCTCTGCTGAAGTTGACCTAGAACTCATTCACCTAGGGGCTAATAGGTCTTATGTTAGGGTTTGTCTGCAACTTTCAGGAGCCTATGCAATAGATCTGAATCTCTCAACTTCCCTAGGTTTCAGGTTCGGAAAGTTAGAAATAAATTCTATAATTGAGTTTTTGTGAGATGATAACTTTTATGACAACTTTTGCAACTTTGACAAGCTCCAATTTTTCTCTTCAAGAGATCTCCAAGATATCTTATACCTAAATCTACAAACACAAAAAAAGAGGGAAAAATGTTTTGTTTTTGGTGAATGGGGGTTTTCCTTGGTCAAACCTCGTTTTGGTAATTAAATCTTGTAATGAAATGAAATAGCATGAAAGGAATGATGAATGAAAAAATCTATGTCACAACTCACTAAACCCTTGAATGAACATTAGAATATAGGTCCTCAAATTCCATGAAATGACTTCAATGGATGTGGATATTGATACTCGAATCTTGCTTTGAATCTTTGACTTGAATGCTTGAATGGATCAAGAAACCTACATCACAATGTGAGCTCCAAACATATGCATGATTGCAAAATAATTTGGCATGATGAATGGATCTTGAATGCTACAAAAAATGATGAATAAATCCTCTCTTGAATTCTCTTGAGAATAATTTTAGCTCTTTTAATTGATCTCTCAAAAATATAATGTTTATTTGATAAAATAACCTTGTATTTATATACATGTAACCTTAATTTCCCAAATTTAAAATATCACAAGCCAAAATTGAATCATGGATTTAAAAGTATTAAAATACCACCAAAAACATAATTTAAATTAGGGTCCTAGGTCTAAGTGAGGACCCATTCACCCATGGGTGAATGGGTCCTAGGTCACTCACCTAGGACACACATTGCTTAATGGGAAGTATTATGTTTAGGAATTGATGGATGTTGGGTTTCCTCTTCAAAAAATATAATTAATTAGGCTTGGATTTGAATTAAAGGGGATAATTAAGGAAAATTAACCTCAATTAATTAAGGGATCCTTAAATAAGTGTGAAAGTGTAAAGAAGTACACTCTACAACACTAAAAATAAGGCACAATTGAGTCCAATTTAATTAATAGGACTCTAAACTTAATGTGAACATGTAAAATACATATTACAACACTAAATTAAGGAATAATTAAGTTTATTTTAATATTAATTCCTAATTAGGTGTGAAAATGTAAAGGGATGCATTTTTCCACACTACAAGTACAATTAATGTTATAAGCAAAATAGGGTGTCCAAGTAGTGTGGAATTGTCAAGGGTGACAATTTACGACACTAAAGTTAGGTGGTTGAGTTGATTCTTGAGGATTGAAAACAACTTAAAATAGAACCAATGTGAGAGAGGTTGCTTCCAACAAGTAACCAAAATTAAGAAAATGGTCTACTAGCTAAGGAAGGTTTATGAATTTCCAATAAGAGGTAAAAACACAAGGTTTGTTATATTCAAGATTGACCTAAAGAAGGAAGAATACATTTTATTTTTTAATCAACTTATGCTTCTAATATTTAAGGTAAAGATACTCCACCTTAAGGAAGAGAGATTCCCAAGAAATAAAGGAGACCTTGATATATATATTAGAATTATAAAGTTGTTGGAGATCCTCTAAATCATATAAATCCTTGCCAGGAACATTTATGCCAAGGTTATTTTTGGAAAGGTGAATTAAAACATAGAGGTCATCCTTAAGAAATGGATAGGTTACTATCAATGTTGATGGAAGATCCCACTCTTTTGAACCCTCACCAAAGAGAGTCAAGAATTCAAAGAGAATCTTGTTCTATCAATAATATCTTCCAAGGGAAGATATTATTATTTAGGATTCCAAGAGGTATTATGAATCATAAATAAGAGAATATTATCAACATAATCATCATTGAAATTTAACAAAAATTCCAGTAGACTAAATTCTAGGATGAAACAACCTCTCGATCATGGGATAATGAGAAAAAGAATTAAATTCTTTACTAATATCTTATGTTATACCCAAAATGAAATTTTTGGCATTCTGCTTAAATTGAGCTAAACAATGTAAAAATGCCATTGAAAGTATGTCTTAGGTCAAAACAAAGATGAAATCTTTGTGGGTTTCTATCAAGGAACCTATGGTTAAAATTCTGAAAAAATGAAAATTAGGGTTTTATGCCCCTATTTTTATGGAAACCCTAAAAAATAGGACCTTCCCGGAAATGATTGAAAATAATTTTGATAGGATTAATTACCTTCACGATCACACTAATCAAGTCAGAATTATCAAAAAATATATTTTACTCTGGTGGGTCTATTTCTATTTTTCAGGAACAAAGTTAGGAGCTCTGCAGCCATTAATGGCAGATTGGCCAGTACTAGGTGTTGAAAGCTAAACCTCAAAAGCTTCAACAAAGAAACCATGGTGGAAAAGGATGAAAATGATGTCGTTCAATAAAGGAGATTCTCAAAATGGAAAAGGCCAAAATTTGGCTAAGTCTGGAAGGTGCACTTTTTTGTCTACCAAGGCAAAACACAATCTACAGTTGTCAAAAGTGCCCCTCTTGAAGAAAGGCGCCCTTGGATCTCAAAGGGTAAATCAAAACATTTGGCATCTCCAACTCATTCATCCTCTTCACTTTCATGCTGGCTCGATAATGAAACAATCAGCAAGATCATCTGATTCAGGGATCATTAACTAGCCATCAACAAAGTATGGAGGATCCATTGATGATAGATATGCCAAAATAAGAGAGTTTCAAGGTAAAAGCGCCCCTGCTGCTCAAGGGCGCCCCTCAATTGCAGGCACCAAATGAATCCATAAGCAGCAACTCTGTACATGATGTTTTTCCAGTTTCCTCCCAGCTACGTGATCAATCTGACGACAAGTCCATAAGACACACCAAATGATCACGAGTTGAGATCAAGCAGAAAAAGCCAAAATTGAAGAACTGGAAAGACAAGCCAGAAATGCCTAAGGCATGGCTAAAAGTGCCCCTCTTGAAGAAAGGCACCCTTTCTTGAAGGCATCCAGATTCAACCAAAATCTTCACTACCTCCTAGGATGACCTTCTCAGCTATGACCTATCTCGTCAGCGAGATTCTCAACAAGAACTTCTGATAGATCAAACAATTGATGGAGGAGGTCAACAAATGGTAGTCAATAGCCAAGATGAAACCAAGCAAAAGCTAAAAACACCCCTCCTGGCGAGGGGTGCCCTTTAGTTTAAAGGCCCAAGACTTGCCAGCTTCAACTGAGAAGCCAGTCATCCTGAGCAAGACTGAACCGGCTACCTGATGCATCATCAAGCAGAGTCATCTGATTCATCTAAGCATCGAGGATGTTAGATCAAAGCAAAGAGGGTCTAAAAAGATGAAAACGAATAACAGTCAATGAAAATTGACTAAGGCATTGTCAAAAGCGCCCCTTTCAAGGAAAGGCACCCTTCTTTCTGGAGACCTAAACTCAGTTTTCTGAGTTAACCCCTCCCACGCATATCTAATCATACTGATCCTGCCTCAACAATAGAACTGCCAGCCACTGCCTGAGATCAACTGAGTAACCTAAATCAAAAATCAAACGGGAGTGCTTCAGCTTGCAAAATGGATGAAAATGATCAACTTCAAGGTTGGACGCCTAAAAAAAAAGTCAAAGGAAAAGTGTTGACTTGAGTTAGCAAATTTGGAGCCAAAAAGAGACCAAACACTCCACAATCAGTGGAAATCATCTTTTGGAACTCCACATCAAGCTTGAATGATGAGTTATCTTCCATACTTTGTGGATCTTAACCCTAATTTTCTTATATTCATGCTAGGCGTCCCTTTCCTCATTATTCTTTTTGTAGGTTGAAGGGTAAAACATCAAGTAGCTCCCAAGAACATGTTTTCAAGATTTGGCTGGGGTTTTGGACGGATCTTCAATATTTTTGAAGATCATTGGCATTAAAAGCATTCTTCTCCCAAGATTGCCTCCAAAGACAGATTATTGCAAAGTGGTAGTTTATAACTTCCAATCCATCTTCTGTCTACTTCCTCTATTTCTATCTATATTTCTTTTGCATGTTACAGGAAATGACAGATTATCACAGATTTGGCCAACTGGGTATGATTAGCATAGCTTTTTCTAGAAAAAGTAGTCCTGCTGCCCCTATTTTTTAGGTTTTCCGAAAAAAGTCATAATATTGAAAAACGGACAAACTGGGTTTGTTTAGCTTTGAAGCACGAACAAAACCCATGTGTCAGATTTTTCTGAGAAAAATCACTTTTTGGTACCCCTGTTGCCTCTGCTACTAAAGGGCTTTTGCATGCCAAGGAAAAACTCATTTTTTTGAATTTCTGACGATTTGGGTTTGTCTAGAAAATCATTCTTAACAAAATCCATGTCTCAGAATTTTTCATAAAAACTACCACCCTGGCGAGGCTATTTTTAGTAGTTCCAGAAAAGTGTTAGAATAGGGTCAAGTGGACAGTCAATATTCAAGGTTTTCAGAATGCAGTACTCTCAGGTACAATACAAGACCAAAACGGTCCTATACCATGATTACCTGAAAACGACTGACACAGACTTATGGCAGAAAAATCCAGAGGTCAGTTATGAGGATTTGGAGGGCATGAATCAAATCACATTGCAGAACATCGAGGAATCTAGTTTATTTCAAGCAGCATCTATTCCAATCACCTTACAAAGCATCGATCTTGTAACTGCTTGCACAAAGCATTACAACCCGACTACAAGAGAGATCTTGTCAGTAGACGGGAGGGTGATTTGCAGCTTAAAACCGGTAGACATAGAGACTTGTTTTTCAATCCCACCATGCCCTACTAAGAAGGTCATATCTATGACAGAATGTGAAAAATCATTCGAGGCTTTGAAGGATGAGTGTTCTCTTATAATGGGCGGACATTGGTTGAAAACAAAGAGAACTAGCTTGCCTAGATTGGTTGGGAGAGGAGAATTCAAAAATGAGTACGGAGTGTTAATCACCCTACTCAGCAGAGTCACTGGGCAAGAAGAGGTAAAATCCTTCCACTCGTGGATGTTCTACATTATTGGAAAAATAATCAGCAGGAAAGAACACTATGACTGGGCCTCTCTGATCAGTGACACACTCCACCAACAATTCATTGGGTTTCTAGAAGAGCACTGTTTCCACATATGTTCATACCTAGTCTACCTGATAGCCTTCCAAGGCAATTTCAGAACATTAAACATTGTGGGAACACTGGGTGTGTAGAAGGTCCAAGAATACTTTCCTCGCTTGGAGTTCACTCTAGTGAAAAGACACTTCAAAAAGATAAATGACCTTTTCACTATGCACACTATGCACAAGCTAGACCATGAGATGCACATGCGTATTTCACCAGCAGCTAAGGCAACAATGGTGGATTAGGCGGATTGGTTCATACAATTCCCCACTTTCACCTACATACATGTGTATGACTATAATGGTCACCCCGCCATGATGCCACGCTACCCCTCAGATAGGATAGTGTTCATGGAATTCCTGAGGTAGTTGGCCGAGGTTCACTCTTACCTTCGCATAAAGAAGAAGTCTACTGCAAACTTTCCTTTCCAGATGGGATTCTACAGATGCAAGACTGCAGCTGATGCTAGGTTGATAAGCCAGGAAATAGTGAGATTTAATCTCAAGTACCTCATTGACAGGAGGCCATCCTATGACCCCAGAGGCATCTTCACAGCACACCTTGAGCAAAGATCATCTCATGAACCTTTCATGGAGGATTTTTGGGTCAACTGCGAGGATGAGTTCGAAGTGAGAAGAAGGAACCATAGCAGATTCAAGCTCTCACAGATTGCATAATTTATGTCAAAGGACATTGAGGGCTTATCTGATGATGAAGAAGAAGTCATTCTTTCTTCCTTCTTCATGGGTCTAGTGGAATCACAACCACTCGGTGAAGTAGACTGGTATGCAAAAGATAATACGTCTATTGAGGAAAGAATGGGTGGAGTAATTCGACACAGTAAACTCTACCTGGATAGTAAAAGGACAAGGAACGTAGTACTTTCCCAATCAGAGCCGCCAACGGTTCAGTTTATACTACCTTCCTCGTCTAGGAGGAAACCCAGACAAAAAAAGATGAGCATTCTTCCAGAAAGAATGCGGATGTCAGGGAGCACATGGGGAAGAAGAGGAGTTGCTAGCACAAGCCAACAAGAGGTACAGGTGGAAACAACCACCAATTTACCTAAAACAATTGAGACTGTTATAGCTGCACCAGAACCAGTGATTGAAATAATCATTACAGAGATGGAATCCATTGTAGAAGAAGTTGCAACAGAAGTGGTGCCTGTGATAGAAATAGAGCCACCGTCTTCACCACCATTGCAGAGGTCACAAATTCCTATTGATTTGGACTCACCACCACGAGGCATTGCCACGACACAGTCTCATTCTTCTAGCATTCAGGGGGCCTATGTTCCTCCTCCCAACGATGCTAGCTGACATTCTATCTGGCTGGAAAGCTCACTTGGGAGGAAGAGAGAGAGACCTTCTTATCAGCTTGACTTCTCTAAATTCCATCATGTCCCACAAGACATGCCAGCAAAGAAGTTGAATAAGCAAACACATGTAGAGAAGAATGTAGAGAACGAGGTTATCATAGAGACTATTGTCCTGCCTAAAAACAAAGATATACATAATGTGAGGGTTGAGGATTTCACACTTTCAAAGGTGAACCTTGGAAAGACCACTCGGCAGGTGGAGGTAGACCTTCTCGGAATCGCCTCTGCGAGCGTCAAAGAAAGGATGACAAAGGATGGACAAGAAAAAGCAGCCTTGAAGGTTAAAATCCATCAGCTGAAATTGTACATTTCAAGTTTGATACATGAAATTCCCAACTCCTCGGCCTTGCCTCAAGGATTATTCGATCTCCCAACTGAAAGAAACCTTCACCAGTTGATCACATATGACAAACACTTGAAACGTCAAGTGGATGAGTTTGTCATCAAAGGAAGGTGTGTGATAGCAGAAGCATATCAGCTGAGAGATAGAGCACATGGAATTCGATCAGAAATCCAACAGTCAGATGTGAAGGCAGCTCAAGAAAGGCCGAGAGAGGAAGCAACAATTGCTGATTTGCAACAAGCATATGAATTAGTTACAACCACAGAAAATAAACACCATCTCTTTGAGTGGAAAGAACAAGTGGCATACAAGGTGAGAGCCTATGCTGCCAACTTAGTGGAGTTGATTGACTATAGATGCTTCTTCGCCAATATTATCAACTTCACAAGAACATTGGTAATATCCTTCCTTGAGTTAGAATATCAATGATAAGGAGGGGAATATGTTGAGCTTGAAACAGTGCAGACACGGTTCCAGGATGCCATTCAATATTCATTCCTTGAAGATCCCCATGGCTGCAAATTAGCCAAAGTTGCAGCCATGTCTATCCAGTTAGATGAAGCAGCTGCCCAATGTATAACCTATCATCAGCAGCTTGCAACGGGTGAAGAAATGCTTAGATGCCACATAGTCACTTTGAAAAGCATTAATTGCCTGGAGGTCGAAGAGGTCAATGACTGGATAGAGACTTTGTTGACCAATGGTGAAGAGGTGTAAAGCACCAAGGAAGGATGTCCTACCCTCCAAATAGCATTAATTATGACTGAAGTCAACTTGATGCCCCTTTCCAAGTTGACTCCAGATCTCCACATATCATGCATGTCAGATCCCACTAATCTAGGATGTCTATTTAACTCCCACGATTTATGGATCTCAGATCTCCTTTAAAGGTGGATGTCTATTTGGAGACATATTTGTAACATAAGTTCACTTTTAGTTAGGTGTCAGTCAACTGAGGTAGACTTCCAATTTGACTTTTGTTTAGTTTCAGTTAACTGAAGTAGATTTCCAGTTAACTGTTTGCTCACCTACTTTTAGACATAGAAATAAATCTTGTTGATTGGCAAGAACTGTTTGTTAACTCAAGGAGATTTTAGGGTTGCCTACTCCCTTGAGTTTCTATAAATAAGAGCCTTAGGTTCTTTATTTGTTTAACCTTTATTTGCTAGCAAAATTGTTACACCATTGTTTCCAGAGTTCACTTGTTTATATCTGTTCACTCTTGGATGAGAGTTCATTGGTTGATCACAATTGTGCATGATTTCATGCCTTCGCTATCCCAACCTTTGTAATTCTTTGAAGAACCTTGAAGAAATAAATCAGATGGTGCAAGCTTGATTGATCTAATTATTTGAGTTATTCAAAGTCTTGTTTTTAAATAGTGCGTTGTTTCAATCTCCTCCTTGGATAGGTGTCGTCGCCTCCTTGGATATTTTGTCATCGATCATTGTCGTTTGATGTTGTTTAATGATCTCTCTTGCAGCCTAGACTTTGGATAGGTGTCATCACCTCCTCGGGAATCCTGTTAGAAAGGCCATCATTCCTTGTTGTTTCCAGTGAGCTGCTTCCAATCCTACACCTCGGATAGGGGTTCCTCCTCCTTGGCAAGTCTCAGATCCAATTTATCGTAACGAGTGTTTGCTTGTATCGAGCCCTATCTTGGTATATATCTGAAGGTTCAGAGCCTCAGCCATATTCCATTGAGATGGAGGATTCAAGTGATCCAACCATACCATTTCACTCCTATGCCCTCATGCTCTGTTTATCTTGAGGAGGTAGGATAGTCTAGAAGTTAGTTAGTCATAGTTAAGATCTACGAAAACCAAAGAAAAAGCTTAACTATGGCACATTGGTTTATGCACCCTTGTGTCCTGTCGTTGAGTAAAAAAGATGGGAAACCTTAGTACACCCCTTTTTTACAGTATAAAATCAGCAAAGAGAGAGCTTCCTCTCTATAATCCGAAGAGCATGTACTAACACACTTGCAATAGCTGCCTGTTTCCAATAAGCACTCCAGAGGTGCTAATTGAAACACCAACATCTTCAAAAGGAATGGGAGTGGAATCAAAATAAACTTGAGACCAAGACTTAACACTTCCTTTTCCCTAATAGAAACAGATCTAATGAAAAGATAATGAATAATAAAATTGAACATATAGATGTCCTACTTTCTATAGTGTAGAAAAATGTAGCCCTTTATATTTTCTCACTTGTTTGGACCCTCCTAATTTAAAATGGACTTAATAGTGCCTTAATTTAGTGTTGTTAAATGTACCCTTTACATTTACACACTTATTTGGGCCCTCTTAATTAAATTGAGCTTAATTATTCCTTAATTGGCCCTTTAATTCATTTACAAAGCCTACTAAATTACATTTTCTGAAAGGGAAACCCAACAATAATAAATGCCTAAACATAACACTTAACATTGAACAATGTGTGTTCTAGGTATAGATACCTGGGATCCATTCCATGGGTGAATGGTTCCTCCCTAAACCTTTGGACCTAAATTTAAATAATTTTTGGGTAGTATTTTATCATTTTCAAATCCATAATCCAATGTCAGCTTGTGATATTTGAATTTCAGGAAATTAAGGATACATACCTATAAATACAAGGTTATTTCACTAAGTTTCACCTAGCAATTTAATGAGAATTTTATGAGCATTTCAAGAGAAATCAAAAGAATTCAAGAGCATATATATCAGAGATTTATTGCAACATTCAAGATCTATTCATCATGTCAAAGTCTTCTTGCATCATGCATGCTTTTGGAGTTAACATTTTGATGTAGGTTTCAAGATCTATTCAAGCATTTCAAACATCGTTTCAAGTGTGAAGATCCACATCCAATTCAGTCATTTCATGCAATTTGCAAACTTCCTAAGATCTCAATTATTAAGATTTCATACAAGGGTTTGTTGAGTGGTAGCATAGCTTTGTTCATTCTTCATTCCCTCTTTCATGCATTATTTCAATTCAAGGTTTGATTACCAAAATGGGGTTTGACGAAGGCAAACCCTTATTCACTCCAAAACAAATATTTTTCTCACTTGTGTGTGATTGCAAATTTAGGTTGAAGAATACTTGAAGACCTTTTGAAGTGCAAGATTTACAAAGTTGTCAAATTTGTCGTCAAATCACAAAATTATCTAACCTATAGATCGGATTTTCAACTTTCCATCACTAAAACCTGGACATATCAGAAGCTTCAAATTTGCACGAGAGGCTCCTAAAATATGTTGCAACACCTATACTTGGACCCATTCTCCCAAGGGAGAATGAGTCTCAAATCAGTTTATAGAAAGCACTTTTGGTGACTGGTACACAAGTTTCTTCCCTTCTCATATCTGATTTTTATTTTTTGGTTCTGCAAATATTGAGCTTAATATTTTTGTTTCAAGTGTTAGATTACATTTTGGATTTGATTTACTATTTTTAGTTTTTCTCCCCAAAGTGTTGTTTGACCTTGACCCGCGTCCTCCAGCCATAAGGAATTCTAAATATTCTCACTTAGGGTTGATTCACCTAAGGGTTGTTAATCAATTCATTGTGGGTATCTCATTTCCTAATAAAATATTGCTTGAAATAGGGTCCCACATATTTCCATCAATCCATTTTGTAAAAAAAAAACCCTATTTTTCTATGTTTCACTTACTAGCGTATACTGATTGAAACATATAAGGAAAACCCATTCACTATATTTTCGGTGGAAATGGTAAGATCTCTAAGGGATCAAGCCTATCCTTCCCATTTTTTACTATATGGTTTGGATTTCCTTTTCTGCCATGTTACACAAACGCTTTGGATTTGAACTCCACCTCCCTAAAATTGCCCTTGTGGCACAAGGACATAGTTAAGCAATCCAAGTTAAGGCCCACACACTTATTACAAGTATAAAGGAAGGGATCCTTAAAACAACCAATTTTTGGAGTAGAAAATAACTAGGATTTTTGTTGGTTTTGGTTGCCACAAAAGTTTCTCTTCTTTAATTAGTTCTTCTTTAGGATCTTTAGTGTACCTCCAAGACGAGGGTTAGCATGCATTTTTGGAATAATTTCAAACACTTCAATTTTAAACTTAAGTAGAAAGCTTTTTCTGATGACACTCATTCATCCTCTTGCTTTTCTTAGGCTCACCATCTTGGTTAGTTAATATTTTTTGAGCATTTTTTGGAGAGGCTCATTGTCTAAACACCTGTTGAATAAGATTCCCATGTCTTGATTTATGTTTTAGCACCTCTTTTTCCACTATTTTACCAATATTTCTCTCAATATTAACATAATGAATCTTAATGTCCTTTGAATGAGCTTTTTTAGCCACCTATTTCTCAAGAGTTTTAGCCCCATGCTCAAGAGAATTCAATAAAGAGACCAAATTCAATCATTACGATAATCTCAAGAAAAATATATTTTTCCTTAACCTTACAATCATTACCAATATCTAGAGAAAGAAACATATCTTTAATCATACGATTTATATTCATCAAGGGGAGCCTATTTATCAAATTTATCTAGTTTTGCACTCATTGAAAAAACCACTTAATATATATGTTCAACATAGGCTCGAGAATATTGGACTTAATCAAATTATGCAATTGACTTGAGCCTACTATAGAAACTCTCCTAGTGTCAAATAGAGACATTGGGAGGGCCTACCAAAAATCTATGAATAATTTCTCCATCTTCCACTTTATGCTTTATGGTGTGATTAGTGTAAAAAAAATTATGAAAAAACTCTTCTAATTTAGAAATTATGAATCTAGAAATTGTGTAAAACCTTGAGGTAATGGGGTGTTAAAAAGGGTGTCTTAACCTTGCACCCTAATGTGTAGAACACATGATTGCATTTTTTTTGGCTATAGAATACAAAATGGCAATTTATGAGATATAAAAAATGGATCTTGACTAGAATAAGCTAGTTATAGAATCATAGTGCTCTAAAATACTTCAAAGAAAAAAATAAATGAGTTCAAATGAATTTCCGTAGAAAAAGTTATGGCCTCTAAAATTCAAGTCCCTCACATTAAAAATGAAAGAATTTATGGTGCATAACATAGTTGTAATATTTTCTTTATCTAAAAATATGGTTTTCTAGTTTAAATGCTACCAAAGTGGTGCAGTCAAGGGTGGAGGGTTCGAAAATAGGACTGTCCAACCTTGCAGCAAGAGTAAACACAACAGAAACTCAAAGAAATATAATGGAAATCACACATGAATATATATATATATATATGAATGGTCAATCAATTATTTAGTGGAAACATGTCCTGCCTTCTGGCTTACAAAATACAAAAAGATTTGGCGCTAAGCCCAGACTTACATGTGGGTCAAACCCCTTATTTATCTGCTATCCTACAACTTCTCATGATCTTACTTACTATAACATCTACTCTATCTTTCCTCCCTCTAATGCAGCTATACAATTCTTATATATATCGATTCCTAGCTCCAAAAAAGGTATGCGTCGACCCAAGAGGTTCCAAACCTTGAAATTGATGAAACATGCAAGCATTGGAAAAAACATATGGTTCTTCATTAATTCTTAGATAAACATAATGTGGATCAGAACAAAGGTTCCTCGATGAACATGCATCCTTATGAAATGGTTTCCAAAGTTCCACAAGTCATGAAATAGGTCGAGACTGGGTCTAATAATGCAAGAAAGAACAAGAATGTAAATATTTTCAGTTGATGCAATATTACTCAATGCTCCTGCATTAGACACTCGAGGTTGAAGAGAAGTGAGCCTCTCACTTTTTGGGAACTAGAGGAAAACCATTGTGGTCTACTTCAGCATGAGAAATCCATGATGAATCTTCCTTCGGTCTTCCTTTCCATCTGACCAGATATTCCTTGTATTGCCTTCCTCTGGTACTACATCCAATTCTAATGTCCAAATGTTTCATCAATTTCCTCTGGATGGTGTGCTATCTGGTCTGATAAACCAACTTCTTTGTCCTCCTATGACTCTCCTTCATGATATTGATATAGGTCTGCAATTTTGAATATAGGTGATAATGCCAAAATCCTCTGGTAAATCCACTTCATATGCATTTCTAGAATCAAACTTCTTGATGATCTTACAAGGTCCAAACTTATTCATCTTCAATTTATATATGTCCCAACTAGAAATCTCTCTTCCCCCAGATATACCATTACTTCCTCTCCTACTGCAAACTCCTTATGTGTTCTCTTCTTATCTTCCTTCTCCTTATATGTCTTGTTCATCTTCTCCAGGTGCTTCTTGACTTGAGTATGTATTTTTTCCATGAATCTTGTAAATTCTTCTACCTCTACACTCCTTTTATTCTCCATATTGATGTCTCTCAATTCTACTACTCTTCTAGGTTGTTGTCTTGTCAAAATCTTGAATGGTGTCTTCCTAGTGCTCTGATTCATTGAATTTTTGTATGAAAATTATTCTTTTGGTAGTATCAAGTCCCAATTTCCTACTTTACCTCCAATCAAACACCTCAACAATTTTCCCAAACTCTTATTTACCACTTTTTTCTATCCATCCGTTTTTGGGTGAAATGTTGAACTATACTTCAAATTTTTCTTCATCTTCTTCCATAATGTCTTCCAGAAATAGCCAATGAACTTAGTGTCCTTGTTTTATACTATTCTCTTTGGTAGTCCATGTAGTCTCACAATCTCTTTGAAAAAACAGGTCTGCAAGATGTACTACATTACTAGTCTTCTTACAAGGTATGAAGTGTGGTATCTTAGAAAATCTATCCACAACCATAAATACAAAGTCAAATCCTTTCAATGTCCTAGGTAATCCCAACACAAAATCCATGTTGATGTCTTTCCATGGTCTTTGTGGGACTGTCAATGGTGTATAAATTCTAGTGTTTTGACTATTTCCTTTTGCAGCCTGACAAATCCTGCAACTTTGAACATAATTCTTGACATCCTTGTGCAACTATGGCCAAAATAGTTCCCACTCACCACTGCTACAGTCTCATTGGTCCTAAAATGTCCTGCTAATACTCCACAATGCTTTTCCTTGATCAAAATCTCTCTCATTGAACTTCTAGGAACACATAATTGATTATTCTTGAATAACATGCCTTCCTGAATGAAATAATCAAACCATTTTCTTTTATTTGTCTCTATCAGTTCCTTGCAAGCCTTCCATGCCTTAGCAAAATCAATGACATCCTCCTACATATGTTTCAGTTCTTCAAAACCCAATACTTAAACTCCCATCTCTGTCAATAAACTCCTTCTTTTGCTTAATGCATCTACAACCTTGTTTTATTTCCCACTCTGGTGTTTCAATACAAATGTGTAACTCTATAAGAATTATACCCATCTCATATGTCTCTAGTTCAACTTCCCTTGATTATTCTGATATTGCAAATCTTGATGATCTGTATACAACACAAATTCCTTAGATAACAAGTAATGTCTCCACTTTTTCAAGGCTTGTATTATTGCATAGAACTCCTGACCATAAACTAAATATTTCCTCCTGGCATCATTCAATTTCACACTGAAGTAAGCATCTGGTCTCCCTTCCTGACTTAACACGACTCCTATTGAACTTCCACTAGCATCACAATCTACTTGGAATACCTTATCAAAGTCCGGTAAAGCCAACACGGGTTTTTCTGTCACCTTTTTCTTCAACTCAAAACTCTTTTGTGCTCCTGATGTCCACTTGAATTCCTTTCGATCACCCCTATTTTTCTCTGTCATAGGTGTGCAAATTCTACTAATTTTTTTGATAAACTTTCGGTATAAAATTTCTATTCCATGAAATTATCATACCTCTCCAACATTCATAGGTATAGTCCATTCAACTATCGCTCTAACGTTCTCAAGGTCCATCTTCAATCCTTCTACAGATATCAAAAATCCCAAGCATACTAGTTCTTCCTTCATGAAACTACACTTCTCTATGTTTATCAACAACTTATCTTCTCTTAACATCTAAAATACCTGTCTGATGTGATCCAAATGTTCTTCCTTAGTCTTGCTAAGAATTATAATATCATCCAAATAATCAATGACAAACTTACCCAAGAACTTAAAAACTTCATTCATTAGCATCATAAATGTACTAGGTGTGTTAGTTAGTCCAAATGACATGACCAACCACTCATACAATCCCTCATTTGTTTTGAAAGCAGTCTTCCATCATCTCCCTTTCTGATCCTAATCTAATGGTATCCACTCTTCAGGACTATCTTGGTGAAATACTTTTCTTCGCTCAAACTATCCATGATGTCATCCATCCTAGGCAATGGGAATCTATACTTTACTTTGATCTTATTGATAGCTCTTGAATTTCTACACATCCTCCATTTTCCATCTTTCTTAGGTGCAAGTACAACTGGTATCGCACATGGGCTCATACTTTCTCTAATCAATCCCTTCTTCAACAGTTCTTGTATCTGTCTATTCAATTTTGTATTCTCTGTTGTGTCATCTAATTTGTAGCCTTGTTCGAAAAACTAGCTTTGAGAATAAGATCCATATGATGGTTGATACTCTAGTTCGGTGGTAATCCTTCTAGTATATTCTTTGATACAAGATCTTGGTACTTTGTCAATAGATCAGTGACTTCCTTCCTCGCTGGTCCTTCTTCTAAGCTCCATGCTTCCTTGGAATCAAAGAAAAATACATTTTCTCATGTCTCGATCCATCAAAAAATTTCCCTCCATCAACTAGATTGATTCTAGTTGTGCCACACACTTCACTTTCAAGTTCATCTTCCAAAGGTTTTGAGGTGATCCTCTTTCCATTTGATGTTATGATATAGGTATTCTTCCTCCCATCATGTATAGCTTTCTTATCATAATTCCAAGGTCTACCCAACAACATATGGCATACATTCATCGACATAATATCACCCAGTACTTCATCATGATATGACCCTATTTTTAATTTCACTAGGCATTGCTCACTTATAGGATCTTGTGCTCATCTTGAATCCAGACTATCCTATAAGGTTTCAGATGTTTCCTTCTTTCCAAATTCAACTTTGACACCATTTCCTTAGAAACTAGGTTATTTATACTACCACTATCAATGATAACTTTGCAACACTTACCTCCTTCCTTGCATCTGGTCCGGAACAAACTTTTCCTCTATGGTGCTTCTTTAGGTTCCTCCTTCTAGAACAATGCTCTCTTCATGAAAAGTGATTCTCCTTTCTTAGGGCTTCCTCCGGAACTTGGTGTTCCCCCTGGTTCTTCCTCTGCATATCTATTTCTTCATGGTTTTCAATCTTCTTTCTTTCTTGGTGGCACTCAAATGATCTATGTCCTCCTCCACATTTAAAACAGGTTCCTCTAAAATTTCTCTTGTCATATCCTTTCTCATCTCTCTAGTATCCATCATTACGGTAAGAATTGTAGCCTCTTATGTTGTGGCGCTAAGAATTTTTGTCATTTATCCCTTTCTAGTATGAACTAGAATTCTTCTCTTCCTTGTAGTATGAATCTCAATCCTTTTTTTGCTCCCCATATGATTTTTCTCCTCTGGGATGTGACCTTCCCCTCTGGAATGTACCTCCTCTTCCTCTCTACCTTTGTTCATGTATTTTGTTTAGTTTTTCCTCAACCTTTAATGCTAACTGATATGCTTCCTCTACTAAATTCATCCTCACTAGACTCAACTCTTCTTCAATGTTCATCCTTATCCCATTGATATACCATGTCGCTTTCTCCTTGCTTGCTTCACTATTGTAACACCCCGCCACGCAACCCTAGAGGAAGTTGCAAACAACTACTTAAATAGGCTAAATTTTTTTTTTAAGTACAATTAATAAGCAAGTTCACTATCTAATGCCAACAACATCTGAGGTTATGAGACAAAGGTTATATAGAACCTCAACAAAAAACAAGAATCTAAACCATGTCATTTATTTACTTAAGAAATTAAACACATACATTCCAAATAAGATAAATTACAACAAAGTATAAGAGATAAATTTCAATCTCATTTATCCATAATTAAATAATATGATTACAAATTTCATTCCTCGAATGAGGTAATTCCAATAAACATAATTACAATTACAACTTTCCACCTCGATAAAAAATGAGGGGTAATAAATCACAAGATCAACCGAAATGAATAAAGCATGAAAAGAACTAGATCATACGATCTCTCCAACTAGAAATCTCATCAACACAAACAAGAAGGAATCCCAACAGAGTAAGGTGCACGCCACCCAACCAAGTGGAACCCAAAGGCCCACCCCCTGTGCTAGAAGATGGTAACAAGGAATCCTAGCCAAGGCCATCTACCTCTAGACACAAGATAAAACGTAACTGAACCAAACTGACACAACCAAACACATGCACCATACAAGTACAACACAAGTACAACTCCAACATGGTTACATTGCTTCCAAATATAAAGCAGATCAAGTATGTTAAGTTAACCATACACACAAAATCAAATACCAATTGTTGTCTTAGACAGAGTGTCATCACACAGCTCGTCATGAGTTACCCACTGCCGATCTTCATAGGCTCCGGCTATCTTGATGCCCTCAACCAATCCTTGGCCCCCATACTTACTAATGCGGGATCAAATACCTTTCGTAAAGACAACATAAACGACCTTACCATTCCAAGCCTTCCAACTCATCCCAAGTCGAAACGAGCACTTGTGTCTATGAGTGAGGAAAAATTATCTTGATTAGTGAGAAGTACCACCTAATCTTCTAAGTATTTTTTTAGTTATCACTTGTTTAACCCACCTCCGAAGGTTATCCAATTTACCTCTTTGGGCTCTGGCCTCTACAGAAGCCACTCTTCTACTTGAAAACATATCAAACAAAACCATCCAATCACCAAGGGTACGAAAGTGCAAAAAAAAAAGATATCACGACCACTCCTTTCTCAGGAGGCGACATAAGTCAAAACCCTCTCCAAACACTGGAGGTAACAAAAATAACAAATCCAATCCTTACAAGGAGGCATAAATCACATAATCCACTCCATCCACAGGAGGTACAAAACATCCTTGTTCGTGGAAATCGGGTAATAGCATTGACATAAACTTATGCACTACCCAAGGGAGTTCACAATAGGTTGACACCACAAAATGACAACCCCCAACCTCTAGGGCCCTCTGGAAGACTTAACAACCCTTCAGATCAATTTCCCCCAAAGCGATAACAAAAGGAATTACGTTTAAACAAGAAATTGAATCAGAATTAATTCTACTTCGGATTTACTAAATTCACTTCATTTAATAAATTCAATAGATTATTGCCACAATAAAACTAATTTAATAATGCCCCTTTCAGACATAAGAAGAAATTTGAATCCAATATTTAATCCTTAATTGGTTGAAAATAAAAATAAAATAAACATTCACTTCCTCGATTCAAAACATATCATTATAAAATAACTATTTCTCCTTTGCAAAACAAATCATTTTAAAATCAATTAATCTCCCTATTAAATCATATTACTTTTGCATCCAATAATTCGTCTATTAACATATTATTTTAAAACAATTTTCTTCTTTTCCAAAATATATATCACTTTAAAAACCATTAATTCATCTATTATTTTAAAATCAAATATTTGTTCTAGAAATAAATATTATTTTAAAATAAGATTGAAAGTCTGACTATTAACATATTCTTTTAAAATTTCCTCAATTATAATTTAATCATGCTAACACTTAAATCCACCATTTAATATATATATATTTATATATATTAAAGAAATAATCCTATCAACTATATATATTATTACCTAATATTATATTAATATAATATAAAATACATAGATATTTTAATATTAAATTAATATAATATAAAATAATGAATATATATATATATATTAATTCTTTTTTTTTAAAAAAGAGGCCACTCATGCGCCACGGACCGCGCGCCAACCCTAAGAGTCGGGCCGTAGATTTTGGGTCGTGTGCAAGGAGATGGTGGTGGGCTGGGCATCGGCGGCTGTTACTGGTTGCGGGTTTTGAAGGGGCGGCGGTAGTGGTGGCGTTGTGTGCACAGTCGACCGCCATTACTAGTGGCATTGTGCTATGCACAAGTGCCCACCAGTAATGGTGGCGACGACTATGTAACACAGTCGACCGCAAGAGTTTGTGGGGGTCGCGCTGGGCATGACTCTCCCCACTCACCTCCCATGGGGGCGCAGTGGGGGTGAGCCCCCAACGCCTCACCCAAAACAATTTTTTTTTTCTTTTATTATTTCTTTTAATTTAAAAGCAAAATCCCTACGGATTTTAAAATCCACATTTTTCACAGGGGGTGTAATTTTTTTTATTTTAATAAAACTTTACCAGCATAACCCCCAATTATTTACATGAATAAAATATATGTATATATATCTATTTCAATGTATATACATACATATACATATATTTAAATTCTCACATAACAAATTTTACAAAACTAATTGAACAAACAAAATTGAAATAACAATTTCCAGCCAAGAACACCAATATTTTCTTGAAGCAATTCATTTCCAAATAGAGATTTTTCTTAAAATTTAAGAGCAAGATTTAAGATGGGTTTCCTTTGCAAATCAAATAGGGTTTCAATAATTTCAAACAACATAACAAAATTTGGGAAACCTTTCAAAATGAAACTAATTTAATAGGAAGAAAACCTGATCTCCAAAAGCTTCAAAGTTTGATAAATTGGTGCAAGACCTTCTCCACATATGCAAGCTCATTCCCAACCAACCAACTAAGATTCTCCAAGAATCCAAAAATCCAACAACAATAATCCTCCTCCTCCTTTTCCTTTTCAAATTCTTTCCTCTATTTTCAATTTCTCATACTTGTTCAAAAAATTCATTCAAAAATCCCAATAATAGAGAAAAATATCCCAAAATATCTATGCAACCACCCTCATAAATTTCAAAAAACAGAATAACAAATATCTCCAGTTTTCAATTTTTGAATTCAAACTTTTCTAAAAAATGAAATTTAAATCTTTTTTCTTATTTTTCAATTGCAAACAATATATCCATAACTAACTTAACTTATTTCAACATCCTAAATTTAATTAATTAATAAAATAGATTTAATCCATGATTAAATTATTTATTAATTAAATTAAATTACATTACTAACATAATTCCAGATCAAATTAATCAACAACTTATATGCATAAAGCCATTCAATTACCCTTTCAACTTGCAATTAAATAATCGAAGAGAGGGAACAATATTCAAAGCAACACAACCTGACTAAGACCCGACGACACACTAGGACTAGGGTGACGACTTGGCACGAAAAACCTAGCTACTATCTCCCAATCGAATATCATTGGGCAATGGACACGCTCAAACTTGTGAAACTAGGTGGAGTCGATGTCCTGTACTTGTCAACCTACGAACAAAGAGTATATCCACATGCATAAATATGTCATAAATAAGGCACACCGTGAAGAGGAAATCGCAGAATTGCAGAATCGTAGAGCGCTCACAAGCGAGTGATACGATACCATCCTCTTCACCAATATAATGTTACTAACTGACGTATCTAACATAGCACCATAATCAAAGGAATTAAACATCATTAATTTGAATATCCACTTATGCTAATTCAAAACATGCCATAATAATAACATAAAAATATAGTATTATCACATCAAAATATCACATTCACATCACTTTACAGATAGTGATCAAATAGTAATCGAGTACCATAGTCAAGGTACCAACCAAAAACAAAACATAACCAAATAGAACACTATTCGGACAAAAGAGAAAAATAGAGGGGTATTACAACTATGTTCGGTCCTAATAATGATCTAATGGAATTCTTCAATGTATTCTTTCATAGTATTTTCCCTCTATCTTAGGTTTTGCAATCTCTTCAGCAACTCCAACTCATAGTCTGCAGGCACAAAGTGGTTATTCAATTTTATCACCATTCTATCCCATTTCACAATCTTTTGTTTGCCTTTTTTGTTTCTTTTCAATTGAACTTCCTTCCACCAAATTGCAGCATGTCCTTTCAACTTAGATTTCACAAACCTTGCTCTCTTTGGATCTTCAATTTCTTCATACTCAAAATATTCTCCAATTTCATTTATCCAATCGATCAACTCTTCAGGGTTTAGGTTACCGGTATAATTCACAATATCCATTCTAGGTCACTTTCCTATTTTTGAAATAGCCTTCAACATCTTCACCTGATCTAATTCTTCCTCTTTTTTTATCTCTTTAGCTAGGTATGGAGCTTGAACTTCATCATCATCACTTTCATCATTAGTTCTAGGGTTTAAGCCTTTTCTCCTATCCTCTTCAACAACATCCAATCTTACTTTCATTATTTGCATTATTTCCATCATCTCATCCATCTTTCTAGCAACATTAACACTATTATGAATTCTCCTCGGCGATATCTCTTCCTAGGATATGGTGCAATTGCCTCAAATCAGCGATCTGGCTACAAGGTCGAAACTGCCCCATCGTCGATGATCTGTCGACAAACACAAGTAGGCTGCCTCAAGTCGGTGATCTGTCTACACAAAGATCTTACAAAATACCTTTTTCTCAACTTCACTCTTCTTTCCCAGAGTTCGCAAACTTGCTCTGATACCACTTGGTGTAGTCAAGGGTGGAGGGTTCAAAAATAGGACTATCCAACCTTGCAGCAAGAGTAAACATAACATAAACTCAAAGAAATAGAATGACAATCATACATAAATATATATATATATATATATATATATATGAATGATCAATCAATTATTCACTGGAAACATGCCTTGCCTTTCGGCTTACAAAATTAAAAAAGATTCGACACTGAGCCCAGACTTACATGCAGTTCAAAATCCTTATTTATCTGCTATTCTACTACTTCTCATGATCTTACTTACTCTACCATCTACACCATCTTGCCTCCCTCTAATGCAATTATACAATGCTATATATATATATATATATATATATATATATATATATATATATCAATTCTTAGCTCCAGAAAAGGTTCACGTCAGCCCAAGAGGTTCCAAACCCTAAAATTGATGAAACATGCAAGCATCGGCCAAAACATATGGCTCTTCATTAATTCTTGGATAAACATAATGTGGATCGAAATGAAGGTTCCTCGATGAACATGCATCCTTATGAAATGGTTTCTAGATTTTTATAAGTCACGAAATAGGTCGAGACTAGGTCCAATAATGCAAGAAAGAACAAGAGTACAAATATTTTTTATTGATGCAAGATTGCTTGCAACTAGGGATGCTCCTGCATCAAAAAGCTAGTTTGGTTCCTATCTAGGTTAGTCTCCTAGAGCTCCCTTTGGATTTTTGGGATGAAATTATTATTCATGGTATTGTTGTTGCCATTAGTCAATTTATTACCATTGATGATGTCACAAAAGCTAAAATGAGTTTTCTTTATGCTAGATGTTTTGTTTGAATTGAGGCTAGTCTTGAGCTACCCAATAGTGTTAAGATGTGCTCCAAGTTTGGGGTATGGGAGCAAAAATTTCATTATGAGACCTCTAGATGGTATCACTTCCACAATACTAGGCTTTTTTTCTTGTTATAACAAGATCTTCATAAAAATATGAACTCCAATGGTCCTTAGCCCTAAGGCAAGGAGTAGGTGTTGGATACGAAAGAGGTGAGGACTAATCCAGGTTGTCATCATCAAATCGCTTTGGAGGATTTAAAGATATTGTTGGACCACACTGTTGAGGGAAAATGAACTCTTCACAAGGTAAAAAGGAAACTAAATGCAATGCTCATGTATTCATCTGATGATTCAAAAAGTGGAAGGATGTCACATTCTAGTCCTACCCCTCTTCTAAAGATTTTGGTACAATTTTGGTTCAAACTGCTTTGACTGTATTTGTTTGAGGTTTTTGGGTCCTTCCAAAACTATTTCTAGTTCCAATCTCTAGTCAAAATCTTATATCTGACATTTGTTGTTCTCTTCTTTGTTGTTGTTCTATATCTCCTTTTGGGAGTCTAGCTTTGTTTTATTTTTTTCTTGTCTCAATACTAGTGAGATTCGTCTTGCTTGCCTCTAAGGGTGTCTTGTAATGGGTTTAGGCCCTTTTTAGACCATGTTTATTTAATCAAAACATAGTTGTAAGATAGAGTTACACTTGGACCAACTTATGATGCATATTATGTGTAGTGTAGGAAAATGCATACCCTTGCATTTTTGCACTTGTTTGAGCCTGCCTTACTTCAATTATCTTTATTTATGTCTTAATTGGTCCTATTTTGCATCCACAAGCCTTGTGAATTACATCTTTTTATGGCTAATCCCAACAAACATCAATGGATAAATGATAACTTAATGATTCTAGTTGTGTCCTTGATTTTTGGATTGGGACTAATAAGATACCTAGGGTGTCTTTGTCCTCCAAAGGTCTTGGGCCCTTGATTTCAATTACACCTTAAATGGGCCCATTTTTGGAGTCTGTGCCCCGAGTTTCATGCCTCGAGACTAAGATGCCACCTAGGGCGTCGTAGTCCCCTTTTAGATTTTTTCAAGATTTAATTTCAAATATTGACGTGATTTAGCTTCCTTTATTTAATGACTTCATATGTCGGCATGGTGTGGTGTAATTTTGGGATATTAAGCATGGATAAGTATAAATACAAGGTTCATTCATTCATTTTCATCTAAGACTTTTGTGATAGCATTCCTAATAGTATAATTGAGTTCACAAGAGCATTCAAGAGCAATTCATCAAGCATTTGGAGCCATCATCAAGATTCAAGCATCATAGCAAGGTTATTGTTGCATCATGTTTTTTTTTGTTCTAACATTTGTGATGTAGGGTTTATAACTCAAGCAAGTGTTTCATGCAAGATCTACATCATTCAAACAAGAGTCAAGAACCACATACATTGCAACCATCTCAAGCATATTTTTAGATTACATAACAAGGGTTTGGTGAGTTTCAACATAGTTTTTTGTTCATTCATCATTTCCCTCTTTTATTTCATTCCATTTCAAGGTTTGATTACCAACAAGGGGTTTGACCAAGGCAAACCCCCATTTACTAACAATCAACAAGTTTTTCTTCTCTTGCATGTTTGTGATTGCAGATTTAGGTTGAAGACTTGAAGAACATTTGGAGTGCAAAGTTGTAAAGTTGCAAAGTTGGATTGCAAAGTTGTCATCTTCACGAAAACTCACTTATAGGCCAGATCTGGAAGTTTCAGAACCTGAGATCAAAGAAGGAAGTGCAGATATCAAGCCTCATGGTCGTATTCTAGAATTGCAGAAATTCAAATTGGGATTAAGAAGACAGTAAGGGCATCTTAGTCCTCTCAAAATTATTTTGCAGAGATTCTCTCAGATCTTGTTTCGACATCTGAAGATTTTGCATCTGCCCTAAAAAACAACAACAGGACTAATAAGATAGTAAGGGCATCTTAGTCCTCCATAACACATTTTGATAGCTTATTTGCATTTCCAAAATCCTAGCTACATTTCCAGATTTCTTTGGTACACATTTCCTAACTTGTTGCATTATTTCATCATTTGCATCCTTCATTTAGCTTGCATAACTAGGTTTTGTGAGTTGAATGTTCAGTTGTCTTTTCTAAGCTTTTGCTTGGCAGTGAACCCCTCAAAGCATAAATAACCCCCTCCTAGGTCTTCCTTGTTGAGAACTAACTCACCCTTTGGGTTGATAGTCAATCCAATTAGGGTTCCTAAGACATTATTGAATGACCATTGAAGAATAGTGGTGTTATATGACCTAGGTTATAAAGCATTCACTCATTTTTCATACGGTTCATTATGATATGTTTGAATAAGGTATCTTTGAATGAATATTACGAATCCAAAATAGGCCACTCAAATTTATGAATTGATTATAACCAATTTATGATGTGTAAAGAATATGTTATATTTACCATGCAAACTCATTGGTATTTGGGTCTTGGATCTTGACTAGAGATTTGGGTGACATAGTTTGGGTGGTTTTAGCCTATACTTTCTTAATTATCATGAGATGATTTGTGTATTGCTTCTCTAATTTATTAAGGTTTTTTTATGGAGGTTTTATAATAAATTTTATAGCTATTGTTATGCTCCTAGAATTACTCAAGATCTCTTGTTTGTGATACCCTTATAAAGGCTTAGATTCTCTACAAGTGTATTGCAACCTTTAATTATAGAATATTGAATTGAGTTCCTTGGGAGAAAAAATATTCTCTCAAAAATGTTTTCTCCACTTAAAAACACTATGATTTGGTATACTACCTTGTTTTTTACTCTAATCAATTTAAATTCTACAAAAACAATATCGTAGGAAGTATATTTCACACTTCTTCCTCTCATGACGGACCCAAGAAACAAGACCACCTCAAAGAATAGAAGAAATATTGTTAGAAGATTCAATAATATTCGATGACCTAGATTAAACACCATGTCAATGAAAATAAACTATGTAATGTGCACTTCAATAGAAAAAATTAGGGCTTTATTATTGGAGTGAAAATGTAACAATAAAAAAAAAAATCATAGATAAAATAATCCACACTTGTAAATGAGAGAAGACTCATTTTTGACAAAAGAAATATTTATAATTAACTCCAAATACATTTCATACTTTATACCCTCATAAATAAATTAAGTGAATGATTAAAAATAATATTGTAGATACCTAAAATTGGTCTAGGCCTACGAGTACATAATTGACATAATTTTCTATAGTCCATGGTCATGATTAAATAATGTCAATTATTTAATTACCTTTTCTAACACATATTTCCTCTATTAATTAAATACACCTTTTTAATTAATTCATTAATTCATCATTAATCTTTATTCAACTTGATTAATTAAATAAATCATATTTATTTAATTATGTCACTAACTTATTAAATCCTCCTTCTTAATTAAATATGTATTATTTAATTAAACCCTCTTTTTATCATATGTCAACTATAATTAAATATCTTTATTTAATTATTCATTTAACCCCCTTTTCAGCTATAATTAAATATTTATTATTTAATTATTCAATTCCACCCTTTTCGAAAGTCAAATTAAATAAATTATCTTTATTTATTTAATTAAATCTTCTATCTTCAAATGTTGAATTAAATTAAGATTTAATTCACATTTAATTCATTTGTGCCACATTCCTCTATCATTTAGTTATCTAAATCATTCACTCACCTTCTGACTTGAGATCTATTTTTAGTCCTCGAGTTATCTCTGAATTTAACTATTGATCATCTCTGTAGGAAGACTCTTCGTCACAACTAGCCGATTAACTAGTTCTAACTCTTATGCATGTATGCATTTATTAATTAAATATCTTTTATTTAATTAATTAATTTAATTATGCATTCGAATTCCTCATCTTCAAGTTCTGACTTTGTCTTTGACATTCAAAATCTATTTCTTCTATTTTCGAAGATTATTAACTAAAGATTAAGATCTTCTTCCATTTTTAGTCTTTCCTAACTCACGTTCTATCTGAGACAGAACTCACATCGCATGGAATTCATCGATCTCATCCATCGATCTCTCTTTCAATCTAAGCCGATCGTTCGAAAACACAAAATCTATAAAATGGCCTGTCATAATCATTATTCCTCCCCTCCCGAAATCATTATACTTTTGAGAAGAGAGACTATTCTTCAATATTTTGCTTAGACATTCAACATAGTTATACTTGCATTCAAACACAGAAATCTGAGGACAAGAATACTAAAAAGGAAAAATGGAGAAGAGCAATGGAGATAATTCGAAGGGATGAATGCATGTTCGGTGAGATCAATTCAGTTTGTTTAGTTTTTATCATGTTTTCATATTCGTTCTTTATTGTTAGATTTTTAGATTAGTTTTTATTTAGATTAGGATTAACAATTGTTTGTTCTAGTTGCAGATCTTATCACAGATTTATTCTAAATGTTACATTTGGTGAACCCGACGTGAATCATGCTTCAAAATCCGCGCATCTATTTTTCATCTTTTTTCGTTTTTCTATTTTTTATTTTCTGGTTTTTGCAGATTTTCGTACGGCGCACCGCATTTGTTAAGGGAAATGATGCATCTGTATTTGTGAGCCACATCTATCAAAAACAGAGACGCATCTATCATTACAAACCACATCCATGAAGCCACGAACCACATCCGCCTGTCAACAGTCGAACCACATCTGTGGCTCAAAAAGCCGCATCTTCCTGGTAAAACTTTTTCATATTTTTCATTGAATTTTGTGCATCCAAATTTCAATTTTTGCTTTTGAAGTTGTTTTGATTTTCGCTAATGGTTGATTTCAATTGTGTTAAGGGGGAATAACATAGTTTTTGTAGGACGAAGCTCTGAAGACATTTACAAACTTAAGACAATTTTTCTACATGACGAAAGCTGAAGACCATCAACTACTGATAAATTGCATGAAGGACCTAATGCCTTTGTGTTAATTTATTTATTTCAGTAAGATTTTGTTTGGTAGATAGATAATCATCGTGTGGGATTATAATGAATTTTCTGTTTGATAGATAGATAATTGTCATTTGGATTAAAAAGAACCACTGTCTTCATTGTTTGGTGCTTTGCACATATCTGTAAACCCTTACAATTCAGTACACCGAAGTATCCTCTCCCCTTGCGCAATCATGCGATCCTGGGTGTAAGAGAAACGGTTGCTAACTCTATAACTTGGGCCTGTCTTGGTGGGAAAAAGTACTCACCCCAAGACAACTCAGACCGGTAGCACACTAAAGCCAAGCAACTTCCAGTCGGTATATAAAAGTGGATTCTTGGGGAAAGCCCAAGAATCACGTGCACTATTCTGATGAGATGGATAGAAATGGAATCTCGCCGATGTTGGATAGTGTCCCACGAACGAAATTCCCTTATTAAACACCTTGTTGTAGAATTACCAAAATCCTATCTATTTGCTGGCACAGCAGGTGTATAACCTGTGAAGCCATCTTACAAATTTACGGTTCTTGTGTTGAGGTGACATGTATGCCATGGGAGTTTCATGGGTACAGTAGCTTGGCTGCCCCGTATAAGTGAGTGTCATGGAGGGGTGCCAGTGGAGTCAAGCTACTAGTTATTCGCCTTGAATGTGCGTAGCTGGAGAAATCCAAGTAAGAATTCAGCAAATATTGTCCAAAAAGCCTAGGTTGTACATGTTTTCGAGTCTGAACAGTCCTTACGTCAAAAAAATGGAAGATACATTGATTGTTGTGTTTGCTCTTTGCTGTATTCATCAAAATCTTGATCAAACAAACAAAGTCAGTCAAACAACTTTTGAGAAAAATTCAACTGTCAGAAAACAGAGTCGCATTCGTTAGTTTAAGCGCCGCATGTGTTATAGTGAGTTGCATCTGTTAGGGGAAACGCCACATTTTCCTATCAAAGAAAATTCAATTTTTCGTCTGTAGATCATGAGTCGCATCTGTCAGTTCAAAAACCGCATGTGTCATGTTAAGTCGCATCTGTCAGTTCAAAAACCGCAACTATTAGGAAAACCGCATCTGTCAGAGGAAAAACCGCAAGTGTTTGGTGAACCGCATTTGCCTATCAACAGAAAATATCAAAAATCACGAGCTGAGTCCCAAAAATTATTTGCTTTAGGTTCTTAGGATCAACCTTGGATTAGAAACTAGTTAATTTTGCTCAAAATCTTTGCATCATTAGGTGTCATATACGTCTTAGTTTCCCATCATGAGGTGTCATATACGTCTTAGCTACCGTCATTAGGTGTCATATACATCTTAGTCATAGTAAACTTCTTAGTCATAATCATCCTAATTTGCATGCATATAGGTACTCCCTAGGAAATTGCATATCACGGAATAGATAACTTTCCTTGTCTTTGGAAAATTGACATTGTCATACTATCCTTGTCATACGATTAGATACAAACTTTTGCATGCATTTATTCTATAGGTGGTAGGTTATACCCGTCTTAGACTCATTTGTTGTCATTCGTCCACTTAGAATTTTGCATATTTTTCGTCAAGTCATACGTCATTTTAGATCTTTAGCAACATCCTTATTGTCAAAAAAAAAAAAAAAATCCAAAAACATAGACATAGGTCATATCAGTTTTAGACATAGTCTGCATTACCCATTTTGAGCAAAATTTTTCATGGTCGAAACAAGGTCCAAAAAGAAACACAAAGCAATGACAGACCCCAACGAATTCATCAATCCGTTCGGAAACCAATCGTCGGGAAGCAAACGTCCACACAAGTCTTTACTTGAAAAACATGTCACTAGGGACACACATGGGTAGATTTACATAGAAGACATAGATGCAGTAGTTCAGGATCCTCAATTTGCATCCTTCATGGATGAGTGTTTGCTAAATGATCCACAACGCTACTTAACAAAATTGCTAGTAGAAGGTGCTACACTACCCCCAGGATTTGATGTTCATTCCTTGACAACACAATCAACTCAACCAACACAAACTGTGACATCTACTACGTCTATTCCCCAAATAACCGCAGCGACACCAATAGGTATACCCACACAAACATCGCCAATTGTAAACACAACTCCTTTTAACATAACACAAGGTTTCCAATTCACTATGGGAGCAACTTCCTCCAACCCCTTTGGCACCAACATGATTGGTAAGAGCACCAAGGTTGGCAGAAATGTACCTATACCAAGTCAAACAATCCAGACAGGAAGCATTCCTATTCCAAATCAGACAATTCAGACAGGAAGCATTCCTATACCAAATCAAACCATTCAGACAGGGAATATCCCTATCCCAAATCAGAATATTTTGACAGGATATATCCCCTCGCCCAATCATAACCCGTCACAAAGCATGGCGTATCAGAACATCTAGATTGATCCAAATAACATGAACGCCATGTCCTTGACACAATTCGACATCCTTCAAAACCAAATGCAGACTCTACAACAAAAGATGGATGACATGTCTAAGTCAGGCAAATGAACTATATCAGTTCCAGACCTATGTCCATGTCCATTTGACAAAGCACTCTATATGACACCTTTCCCCCATGGATACATTATACCAAATTTTCCTAAGTATAATGGGAGGAAGAATCCTTTAGAACATATTAGAGAATTCTCAACAGCATGCATGGACATATCGTATGACCCCACTTACTTGATGCGTCTATTTCCACGAACCCTCATAGGGATAGCGTTGGAATGGTTTTCCAAATTGCCATACGGTATACGATCTTGGGTGGAATTGGTTGAAAATTTTGTCGAACATTTTTCCTTTAACATAGACAACAAAGTAACCATAGCAACCTTGTGTCACACGACACAAGAAGATGGTGAGACATTTATCACTTTCTTCTAGAGATGGAGGAGTCTAGTTAGTCGTTGTCCCGTCGAAATACCTGAAAAAAAAAAAGTCACTATCTTCTTCGAAAACATCAACCCCAAACTGAGAGGTGACTTACGGGTACATTGTTGCACTTCATTCATTGAGTTGGTACAAAAGGGGATCATCCTTGAAAAGGGTCTTATTGACAAAGGCAAAATCAAAGTACCAGGTAAGAGCCCGATTGTCCAACATCAAAATGTGTCGAATGATAGAAACAAGTTTTGGTCTAGGAACAAGAATGTCATGAATGACGGCATAGTTGATGCTAAGCACATACATACTAGACCGGTCATCACACTTAGAGGATACAACCAACAAACAGACATGATGAATAGTTCAGATCAAATGGCTAACTATGTCCAAAATTCACAACAGCAAAGGCCACAACAAAGGAGATTTCCCATGCGAGAATTTACACCTTTAGGGCAACCTATCGAGGTAGTCTTCAAAGAATTGGTCAAACATAATCTTATCAAACCTTTAGAACCAAGAGAGTATGATCCTGGATAGTTCAAACCTTCATGGTGGGTTGATAACACTTTCTGTGACTATCATCGAACAAAAGGGCACAACCTCTAACAATGTCGCCAATTAAAGAACATCATACAAGACTTTGTTGAAAATGGAACCATAGAAGTTGGTGGGCAGAAAAACACTAAGAACATTGATCATAAGGTCTTCACAGACCCCTTACATGACCACACAAAAGGAAAAGCCTCCAGCTCAGGACCCCAGAATAATCCATCGGCCAACTATAACAATACCAAGTATGACTATGGTAAAGGAATGATCATAAACCACCTCCGAGCCGCAAACGAGAATGTCAATACTTTCACCATTAAGAAGCATCCAGAATGTAATGTCACCACATGTAGAACTAAGATTACTATTCCTGGTTCTTCTTCCGAGCCATCTACGCAAAATTCCAAATTCAAGTACAACCTTCTCGATCAATTGAGTAAAACCCCCACGCAAATATCTATCTTGGAATTGTTGACCTTATCACCTCAGCATTGATCCATTCTTGACAAAGCTCTACAAAACACAACTGTTCCCATAGACTTAGATGTCAATCGTTTCGAAGAGATGGTGGGATATTTGACCAATTCGCATCATGCTACATTTTTCCAACAAGATTACTCAACTGAAAAGTCAGATCACAATGACCCCTTACATCTTGAAGTCTTAGTCCATCAAAACAAAGTCCAACAAGTCTTGGTAGACGGAGGAGCAGGTTTGAACCTGTGTACCCTTAAATTGGTTAAGGCATTAGGATTCTCGGAAGACTGTGTAGATACCTCTAAAAGTATAGTCATCAAGGCTTACGATGATGAGGAAAGATCATCCAAAGGAGTTGTCACACTCCCCATCCGAATTGGCCCAGCAATCATGAACACCATCTTCCAAGTCTTGGATCTCACCCTTCCGTACAACTTGGTGTTAGGTAGACCTTGGATACACACAATGAAAGCTATACCTTCAACATACCACCAGTGTCTCAAGTTCCCCTATAATGGCATAGAGATCACCATTGATGGTGATCCAGATCCTTTCTAGTATTGTACAAGCCTAAGGGATCTTTCACAATGACAAGTGCCTGTTAATCAACAGGCTTCATCATCCACTCTATCCCAATACGTTGACCCATCACACCTCACTAAGTCCATTTCATTCAAACTGCCATCATCCACTCCAAAACTCGAGATCCAAGACAAGGGTTGTGGCGAATATAATATAAAGGCATCATACTGTGTTACTAAACTGATTCCACCCAAGGCATATGGCCTACCCATGGCGGATAGAAGACAGTCTATGGTCACATTTCATGTTCCCCCTACAACGACATTAACAAAATGGGGAGAGTTAAGTGAAGAAATTGTTGGTCAAGGTGATTCCTGGTTGTATCAAGAAGAACATGGATACCCCTCCCCGTCTATTCAAATAGCCAAGGACCAATATGGAAAAGGATTCAAGATAATGCAAAAGGAATGCTATGACGGGCATAGTGGGTTAGGACTCTATCAAAATGGAAGGACATAACCGATTACTGTCTACCCACGACCAAAATATCTAGGGCTAGGGTGTCAACCGCTTAGAATTGAGTTTCTCGGTACCTCGTCAACGTTTCAAGAGGAAGTGAATGATTACCCAGACATCAAGACATCTCATGATCCACTTCCCCTAGTTTGCGACAAACCTCTTGTTTATGACAAACCCCTAGTTTCTGATACACCTCTAGTTTACGACAAACCTCCAGTCTATAATCAATCCCCTTACTCAAGCGATGGTGAAATGGAGTCCCTCTCATCTACTAGTACCATGAACATAGATGCCTTATTTGGAGAGTTGAACCTCAATGTGAAACCTATACCAAAACAGTCTAGTCCTCGTCCTAAGAAACATTTGTCCAAAGCAAAATGGCAAGAGACCTATTATTGGGAAACCCTTGATCAAGCATCTTGGGCACCTGACAAGCCATCTTCTGACGAATCTTCCCTCACCATTGCCCTACAATAGAGTATACCTCCCCCTAGGAGGAAGAACAAGAAGGAGTTAGTCCAAAACTTTTGCGACCATGTCAACCATTCCATATTCACCTTGTCAATAGCTACCCTTACAAACTCCGATGATGACATGCCCCTTGTATATCCCGAACTTATTGACTGGGATCAACAAGGTACGCCTATCATAGATACATTCGAGAATGACGAAGCAATTGTTGAGTTCATGGGACTTAGAGAAGGTATACCTAGAGGGGATCATAAAGCAGGTTTTACCATAGACTTGGATGATAAAGCATATTTTGGGGAGTCTATTTACACCTCTATTCGCAAAAATAAAAATGATGAGTCCTTAGGTGAAAACCGAAAGGCGCCTTTGGATGAAGAAAAAGTCAAAATAAAGGATGTATCTGAGGGTGAAAACCTCTCTGAGGCACCCAAGGATAGAGGTTTAAATATTCTCCTCGTTGCACAAGAAAAGTCACCCATTCTAGTGGAAGAAGTTGTTGCAGTCAACATAGGTACAGAAGAGAATACATAAGAGAATCCTCGGATAGTATATTTTGCAGCTTCCTTAACACAAATAAAACAACATGAATTCAAGGACTTCTTTAAAAAGAGACAAGTAAACTTTGCATGGTCGTATGCTGACATGCCTGGGCTGGATCCAGATCTAATTTTGTATCATTTACCACTACAGCCAGGTATCAAACCAGTCAAATAGAAGTTGAGGAAGATGCATCTACAAATTGCTCTATTGTTCAAGATAGAACTTAAGAAACTTCTAGATGTAGGATTCATAAGGACAATAGACTATGCAGATTGGATATCAAATCTAGTACTAGTGACTAAGCCAACTGGGGGAATTCGTATTTGCACTGACTTTAGAGACATCAACAAGGCATGTCCTAAAGATGACATCCCTCTGCCGAATATCGACATGATAGTAGACCTTACTGCAAGATGTGAGATGCTATCCCTCATGGATGGTTTCTCTGGATATAACTAGATAAAGATAGCACCTGAAGATCAACATAAGACAACTTTCACGTGTCCATGGGGCACATATTGTTGGAATGTTATGTTGTTTGGCCTTAAGAATGCAGGAGCCACTTACCAACGAGCAATGACTACGATTTTTCATGACTTTGTACATACATTCATGGAAGATTATGTAGATGATATAATAGCCAAGTCAGAAACAAGGGAAGATCATTTTGAAAGTGTTAGACAAGATATTCCAGAGGCTAGAAAACTACAATGTCAGGCTAAATCCGAAGAAGTGTGTCTTTGGAGTCAAATCAGGGAAACTGTTAGGGTATATCATCTCTCGCAGAGGCATTGAAGTAGATCCAGAGAAGGTAAGAGCTATCATAGAAATGCCTCCTCCAACTAGCATTGGTCAACTCAGAACACTACAAGGGAGATTACAGTCCATTAGGCATTTCATAGTACAACTGGTGGATAAAATACATCCATTTCAGCATTTACTCAAGAAAGGAGTGCCATTTGTGTGGACACCTAAATGTCAAGAGGCCTTCCAACAAATCAAGGACTATTTGCTTACTCCACCAGTCCTAATGCCACATAAAGAGGGAAAACCATTGATACTTTACATCTCAGCAACTCAATCAGCATTAGGGGCTCTTCTCATACAACACGATGATCAAGGTCACGAGAGAGCGGTATATTATATCAGTCGAACCTTAGTGGGCTATGAATTTAATTACAGCAGCATAGAACGTGCCTGTCTTGTGATAGTCTTTTCTACCCAAAAACTTAGGCACTATATGCTCAATCGACAAACCATGTTGATTGCAAAAATTGATCCACTTAAATACCTCCTAAGTAAGGTAGCTTTAACAGGTCGATTGGCTAAATAGGTTATGATACTTAACGAGTATGATATTCAGTATGTCGAAAGGAAGGCAATAAAAGGACAGGTCATTGCAGATCAACTGGCAGAAACACCTATAAAAGAAGATCATCCATTAGTAGTAGATTTTCCAGATGAATTTCTCTTCAACTTGATGTTAAAACTGAATGGAAACTATACTTTGATGGATCACATACAAATCATGGTTCAGGGGCTGGTATCTTATTTGTCACACCTCAAGGTGATACCATTCCTAAATCATTCAGGATTGCATTCCCTTGTACCAACAATATAGCAAAATACGAAGCCTTAGTGACAGGTTTAAAAATGGCAGTTCAATGGAACATTAAGAGCCTACATGTCTTTGGCGACTCTCAACTGGTAATTCGATAGGTGAATGATGATTACGAGACTAAGGATGAGAAGCTTGCACCTTACAAGAAGATGGTCGATAGTTTCAAACAATATTTCAATGACATAACTTTTCAACAAATACCACGTATCCAAAATAGAGCTGCAGATGCAATGGCAACCGTGGTTTCTTTGTTGGATATTCCAAGTAATGTGCCTAAGTTCGAGTTTCTGGTTGAATAGCTTTTGATCCCCACTTATGATGTCCCTGATACTACGATAGTGTTTACCATTGTTGGTCCTACATCTCCTTGGTATAAAGACATTTGATTACCTCACTAACCAAATCTTACCTCAAGACCTGTCCAATAACCAACGTCGAACCTTCATCTGAAAGTCAGCTAAGTACACCATCATCGGAGAAACCCTGTATAGATGTACCTTAAATAATGCCCTAATGAGATGTCTCAATGCTAAGGAAGCACAAACAAATTTGCGAGCGGTACATGAGGGTATATGTGGATCTCATTCAAGTGGTCCCACTCTAGCCCATAAGATTATGAGACTGGGTTACTATTGGCCTACAATGGAGAAAGATTCATACGTTTTTGTAAAGAAGTGTAGACAATGTCAAATACATGGAGACTTGATAAGAGCGCCAACGCAGGAGCTTCATCCAATTACTTCACCATGGCCCTTCGCCCAATGGGGACTTGACCTCATAGGTAAAATACACCCTTCATCATCCAATGGCCACAAATTCATCATCTCCACCACCGAATACTTCACCAAATGGATTGAAGCCATCCCCATGACATACATAACTGGCACACAAATATCTAAGTTTATCCTAAACTATATCATTTTTCGGTATGGTGTGTCTCAATCCATAATCACAAACAATGGCCACCCATTCAAGAACCAAGAAGTACGCCATTTATGTGAAGAATTCCACATCAAACACCATTTCTCCACCCCATATTACCCACAAGGTAATGGCCAAGTGGAGGCATCTAATAAAACTATTGTTAGAATCCTTAAGAAGACTGTCAATGACGTTGGTCATGACTGGCACCTACAACTTAATCCTGCCTTATGGGATTATCGTACAAGCATTCGTACTCCCAGCAACGCCACTCCATATTCCCTCGTATTTGGGTCCAAAGCTATCTTACCTATTGAAGTTGAAATGCCTTCTCTACGAGTATCCTTGAAGGGTCATATCAACGATGAAGAATACTGTGTCTCTAGGTTACAAGAGCTAGAATTGCTGGATGAACGAAGACATAAAGCATTAGATCATTTACAAGCATATCAGAATTGTCTTTTCCGTAGTTACAATAGGAAGGTTCTCAATAGACACTTTGACATTGGTGACCTGGTATTAATGGAGAATCCTAAGAACCAAGTTGAACGCGAGAAACCAGGAAATTTTGAACATAACTGGTTGGGACCGTACATTGTCACAGAAGCCTTTGGATCAGGAGCGTACCAACTCTCTACTCCTGAAGGAGAACCGCTTTTGTCCCCTATCAACAGTCTACATCTAAAGAGGTTCTATGCTTAAGTCTCCAAGAATCCGTGTCTTAATCTAGAAAAATACAAAAAAAAAACAAAAAACAAAAAAATGGTTACCTTGATGAAAACCTAGCAAACAGGCATTTTGTAACACCAAAAAAATTGAGAAAATCAAAAAAGTAAAGAGAAATAAATCCGTCCACTAGTGAAAACTGCTTCGGTGGCACTATGGATAAGTACCATGGTGAAAACCTGGCAAACAGGCACCATGTGTATTCAAGCTCGCTCTTCCATCTACCATCATTCTAATCAGACTTTTTTCACCATCACTCATAATAAATGGTTGTCCTATCCATCATTTGGAACGATTGACATCTAAACGTCCATTTCGTCATATTCCCCACTCCATCTTCCAAATCCTATTCTCGACTGGGGGAAAATCCTTGTTCTGTGCCTTAACACTTTGTACATAATGTCACACCATTGAAAATGTCCTGAAAAATCCAAAAACATTAGAAAACTCCAAAAAGCCAAAAATAAAAATAAAAAAAAGTGTCAGAAAATCCCAAAAATAGTGTCAAGTCAGTCATGTCTAGTCGATCATGTCGAGTCAATCATGTCTAGTCAATCATGTCAAGTCGGTCATGTTAGGTCAGTCATAGACATAGTCGAACTACGTTGCCTCTGCGACTGGGACATAGGCAAGGCCATCAATCGATGCGCCCCCGAGGCATTAGGTCTGTCATTCTAGGTTTGTCATGTATCACACACATTAAATCATGACTCTTTGTATATTCAAAGTCATTGGTCGTGTCGAACTATGAGGTCTCTGCATGTACAACGTAGGCAAGGCTGATCAATTGATGAGCTCCTGAGACCACACTAGGTCAGTCTAATAGGGTTCATTCACAATCACTATCATACACATTGCATATCATAGTTTAGGGTATTGTCTCATGTCATACACTGTCTACACACACATAGGGGGGAATTCTAGCTATAGAAAGGGCCCGTAGGGGCGCATGACCTTCGTACGTAGCCTTGACCTCCCCGATCGGGTCGAGCACCATCATTATCACCCAAGGGCCCTCCACACGAGCCCTTTAGAGTAGTAGGGGCCGGGTGGGAGGGAGCTCAGTCAAGGAATCAAAACAATTCATGCATTAACAAGGCAAAATGTCTCAACAGTCATCAAGTCAACATCAAACACATTGTCAAAACGATCAACCTATGTCTTAAACAAGATATGTCTTTCTTGTCAACAGACGTCATCAAATTGTCATAGTCTCATGTGGCTTGTCACTTCAACGTCATCAGACTCCAACGTCTTATACGACACGTGTCTTACTAAAACCAGGCTTTGTCATGCCTTATACAGAAGTCACCAAGTCAAAACCAGACTCAATGTCTTATGCGGTATGTGTCATTCTCTCACATTACGCTATGTCAAACATCAAACATCAAACAATCCCACAAGATAAAGTTTTGGCGAATACATTTATTTGGCTTTATGACTTTATATCTTATTTTGTCTTATCTTTTTATCGATTTGTGCAAGATCCTGTTACTAGCTTTCTCAAGGATGTCCCTTGAAGGATTTAGAGAAGCAACGACATCTTAGGATTCTTTTTCTTTGGTTGTTGTCTGTCAATTGTCTTTTTAACATTGGTTTTTGAGTCATGTTACTAGTTTCCTCAAGGATGTCCTATCAAGGATTTAGAGGAGCAATGACGTCTCATGACCGTCTTTTATTTGTCTGTTGTCTGTGGTTTGTCTTGACCAAACGATTGGGGCATCATGTCCTTAGTCTGAGTTAAGACACTCCTTGTCTACGACTGTCTGTTTTTCACAGGTGGATAACTTTGTACACTATGGTCTATCTCATATCATAGTGTGTACTATCCATCTATGTCATGTCCCACCCAATGATGATAACAAAGCAAGTATAACGTATTTGGCAATATCGAAGGTTATATCTTTTTCTTAAATCGATCAACCATCATTATCTCATTACATTACATTCCACATCATGAAATTAATTATTTCTTACTAACATTCTGAATTCATTATCATCCTAACATTTCTCTTCTTTGACATTAAGATAAAGTACCGTGACACAAAAAAAAAACACATTAGGTCATTTGCATTTGCATCCATTCAATAAACATTTCATATAGTTGCATTGCATTTTCAACATATAGATAGTAACATTCATCTTCATTGCATTTCACATCATTACATAATAGGCATCGCGTCATCATAACAAACATCATGTAAACACTGCATGTACATATTACCATCACATATAAACATCATGTAGAACATGGCATCCATTATCGTAAGTAAAATAAGGCATCCATAACATCATCATTTAATGCATAACTCATAAACATATAGAAACATTCATTCATAACACATGTACATACATCATTTAGGAAACATAATCATGTAGTAATAAAGCATCATCCATAACATAGAACTGCATATCATGTAGAAGCCTCCAAAATCATATATATATCACTCAAAAATAGTGTGTCACAGTACAATGTCCGCATGTCACTATAAATAAAACATGAGCTCGTAGGCTCTCTGATCAAAAATACAAATGTAGACAAGTATCTGAAGCCCTATCATCATGTCCCGCTACCCCTGCTATCACGTGGTGATGGTGGTGGGAAGGGACCCGAAGGTGGCCTCTGTGAGGTGGAAGGCCTATCATATGGACATGTCCTCGATGGTCCTATCACCCCCTCAGTGCTTTGTGTCCTCTGACTCCGACTATGACCTTTGCTCTGACTGCGCACCTCTGAAAATGTAGGAGCCCGTCTCTCTACTGGCACTGCGGCCTCATACACATCCCTGTAATAAGTGGCTCTCTCCACCGATCTGACTAACTCTCGTACCATGCCATCAGATGAGGACCCACTGCAAAGGCGTCTAACCTCTGCAAACTGCTGCTCTATCTCATGTCTCTGAGCTATAGCCTGGTCTCTCTCCATGAGAGCACTATCCCTCTCTGTACGCGCACTGTCCCTCTCTGCATAGGCACTGTCCCTCTCTGAGTAGGCACTATCTCTCTCTAGTCTCATCGCCTCAAACTCTGCAGTCATAAGTGTGAGTCTCTCCTCTAACGCCTCCCTATCACTATCTCTAGGAGCATCCTCATCCCATCTCCCCTCCACTATCCGATCTCTAAGCTCTCTCTCCTGCTCCTCCATCGGTGCCTCCTCCTCAACATCCTCCTTTACATCATCCTCTACATCATCCTCTCCATATCCTGCTAACACACCTAGAGGATCTAAGGCCATGTCTGCATCCGAATCCTCTACAACATCCTCTATGCGCTCCTCGACCACTACCTCCGCTACAGCGTGCTCACCCCCAGCCAGTACATCCACTCTCTCTGATATCTATCATCAGTACATCAACTACAACTGCCTCCTACATAGGTGCATCTCCACCTATCTGACCCCCTCTTCATCCTCTCTGTCCTTGTCTCCCGCCTCTACCTCCGCCTCTGCCATCATCTCCATCACCTCTACCACCAACTCTACCAACTCTAGCACCTCCACCTCTCCGACATCCTCTAGGCCCTGTGCCTCGTCTCTCGACTAGTGCTGGCTGGTCTGGATCTGTATAGGGAATCGGGCGATGCACTACCCACCATGCCTCATAAGCAGCTGTGGTCCCTGGATCTGCTAATCCACCTCTCCATCCCCACTGTACTGGTTGAAGTGCCTGTATCTCTGTCTCCATTGTAGCCACTGGAATCATGTGTCCCCACCATGGAACCTCTCTCGATGACTGAGCAAACTCTGCTCTACTCCGAGGCTCATCCTAAACCTCCCCGAACTGTCTCAGCACTCTGTCTGGAAAATGTCGCTCGATGATATGAACACTCGAAACAGTCCTCCCAATGAGATACTGTGTCTGTCTGTAGAATGGCAAATGTATGTCCTCATCCGCCCACTCCTCGCAATCCATGTAAGGTCTCCACGTGAACTGATCAAGAATATCCAAGGCGTGTCGCCAGTATCCTGTGTCACCCACATGAGTCTATGTGATCTGCCCTATATATCGAAACACATATGGGTGTCTCTCCTCTCTCTCTACTGTAACTAGAGGACGGAAGACAACAATCCTCTCCCAACCCCATACCATCAAAAGTGTCGTCCCACAGCTCAACGACTGTGCATCTCTGTACGCGATGTCATGTAAATGAAAATACAACATCCCAAGAAGACATGGACCCCATGCATATCTAGTCTCACTCTCCAACATGCCGACCAGCATAGCTCCCCATCCTACTGGAAATCCATGTCCTCGTCTGTCAGGAAGAACTACACCCCCAATCAGGGTACATAAGATGCAGTCAATCCGCTCATATCTGTTTATTAGAACTAGCCATCAAATCTCGTAATGCTCAATCCCAAGCCTACTAATGTCATCCACCTGATAAAATCGTGCTAACTCTGTCAGTCCTCGCTGGGTATCATACGTAACCCGCTCACCTCTGATAGGCAATCTCAGAATCCTGTACACATCCTCTAATGTGACAGTAGCCTCCCCAGTCAGTAAATGAAATGACGATGTCTCTGAATGCCATCGGTCGCAAAGTGTCGTCAGCATCCCCCTGTTTGCTCGAATGACAGGCATCGACAAACAGTGACGTAGGCCTAGCTTCCATAGAAGCCGAATCTCTGCAGAACTCGAACTGTCTCTCAGGGCAAACGTATCTAGTCGTGACTCTCATGTGTAGATAGGATCTATCACCACCTGCAATGTAACCATGATGTCAGAATTTTCCAATTTTCCTTGAAAAAATTAGTTGAAAATTTTACCAGTCAAATGCAGCTCACTTTTACAGATGCGGTGCATTTTTTCAAATGCGTTGCACAGAGCCTCACATGCGGTGCACGTTGCATATGCGTTCAATTTTCTCCACACCCCTTTCTGACTACTGCACATGCGGTTCACAAAAACCACATGTGGTGCACGTTGCACATGCGGTTCATTTTATACTTTATATTGCCCAACTACAGATGCGTTTCATTAAATACATATGCGGTTCACCCATACACTTGCGTATACCCCTAATGCATTTGTGTTGCAAGACTACACATGTGGTGCATTATGCTCCACATGCGATCATTCCCTAATCCACTAAACCTAGACCTAACACGTTTTTGCAGATACGTCGTTTCGCAGCCAGATGTGACGAATACGACGGCATATGTGTCATTTACGACGCACCGCATTTGCACATTAATTTTCCACATCCTAAAAATATGTGCAAAAATCAATTTCACAAGTTCGTTTTTGGGTACATACCGGTGGTCCTGCGTCAGCTGGCCTCTTGAAGGTTCGGATCTGATATCTTCGATGCCTAGTGTACGGAATCGACGCCATTTCCTCAGTCAATCAGAGCAAAATCACAAGTTTTTCTATCTCCTCCGGGTGCAAATGAATTCATTTTATCCCTAATTCCTATTTATAGGTGGGTTAGAAGTGGCATTTCTTCTGCCCTTCTCTATTGGTCGCTTAGCCTTTCAACTTCCAGCACCCCGTATTTGTCTGAAACAACTCCAAATTCCATTCCGTCAACTCCATAACATTTATGACTATCATTTTGACTTATCGGGAATTTTTTTTTATTTTTTTTGAAACTTTTCAAAAAAATGTCAATTTTCCTGAGGGGGCATACCCTAACCCGTTTCATGCTGAGGCACGACCGGGGCATATTTTCTTTGACACAACGTCGTACCAACATTGTATCAAAGAGGGGCAAACTGTAGATACCTAAAATTGGTCTAGGCCTGCGAGTACATAATCGACATAATTTTCTATAGTCCATGGTCATGATTAAATAATGTCAATTATTTAATTACCTTTTCTAACACATATTTCCTCTATTAATTAAATACCCCTTTTTAATTAATTCATTAATTCATCATTAATCTTTATTCAACTTGATTAATTAAATAAATCATATTTGTTTAATTATGTCACTAACTTATTAAATCCTCTTTCTTAATTAAATATGTATTATTTAATTAAACCCTCTTTTTATCATATGTCAACTATAATTAAATATCTTTATTTAATTATTCATTTAACCCCCTTTTCAACTATAATTAAATATTTATTATTTAATTATTCAATTCCACCATTTTCGAAAGTCAAATTAAATAAATTATCTTTATTTATTTAATTAAATCTTCTATCTTCGAATGTTGAATTAAATTAATATTTAATTCATTTGTGTCACATTCCTCTATCATTCAGTTACCTAAATCATTCACTCACCTTCTGACTTGAGATCTATTTTTAATCCTCGAGTTATCTCTGAATTTAACTACTGATCATCTCTGCAGGAAGACTCTCCGTCACAACTAGTCAATTAACTAGTTCTAACTCATATGCATGTATGCATTTATTAATTAAATATATTTTATTTAATTAATTAATTTAATTATGCATTTGAATTCCTCATCTTCGAATTTTGACTTTGTCTTTGACATTCAAAGTTTATTTCTTCTATTTTCGAAGATTCTTAACTAAAGATTAAAATCTTTTATTTTTAGTCTTTCCTAACTCACGTTCTATCTGAAACATAACTCACATCGCATGGCATTCATCAATCTCATCCGTCGATCTCTCTTTCAATCTAAGCCAATCGTTCGAAAACACAAAATCTATAAAATGGTCTGTCATAATCATTATTCCTCCCCTCCCGAAATCATTATACTTTTCAAAAAAGAGACTATTCTTCAATATTTTGCTTAAACATTCAACATAATTATACTTGCATTCAAACACAGAAATCTCAAGACAAAAATACTAAAAAAGCAAAATGGAAAAGAGCAATGGAAATAATTCGAAGGGATGAATGCATGTTCAGTGAGATCAATTCAGTTTGTTTAGTTTTTATCATGTTTTCATATTCGTTCTTTATTGTTAGATTTTTAGATTAATTTTGATTTAAATTAGGATTAACAATTGTTTGTTCTAGTTGCAGATCTTATCACAGATTTATTCTAAATGTTACAAATATAATGAAACCCTTACAAATGATTTTGTTTCACTTATATCATTTCAAAAAAAATCACAAACCAAATAAGTAGATTGACCTCCAATAAAAGTAGATCACAAATATTTCAAATTGAGACCCTAAGAACTTTTAATCAAGGATAAGCCCTTGATTATAATTGGTGATCTTTCTTTGTATACAATAGAAATATCAAAAAAGTTTACATATGCACACAACGAAGGTGATTTTTACCCTCCTTTATCCCAGCTATAAATAGGGCAAAGCAGATAGAAATTGTAGTCCATTTGGAAAGAGGATAGATAAGCATGAAGTCGAAAGTGCAAAGTAACTAAACTGCAGGCACAACCTAATCCCAAGCAGACTTAAATTCACAATATCTATTTAGTCTAACATGAACAGATACTTACTCTAGGAGCAGCAAAATATTTTGTTTGATTATTATTTGCAATATACAACAAAATCCTCATTATTGATTAACATGAAATTAAGCTAACTTTAACTCTATAAAGAAACTAAAATCCTCTTCAACTACAAACATAATTTTAATATTAAAAGTTCAAAAATAAAAAGTTATATTTTACATTATAAATTGGGAAGGTTTTTCTTCCCTGTGAACTAATTTTGACTGTGGGAGAAGTGCAATTCCCATCGCATTCTGAATGAGAATGTGGAGTAACACTCTGTAACTGATGGATACAGAATTGCTTAAATAATAACTTGTGAAAATTGGTAGTAAAAATATAATACCATCCCTCTGCACATTTCAGCTACAGAGCATGATTATAAATAATTCCATACTTGGAACAAATCTGCTGAAAAACATAGTTATGGTAATGAAAATTTCCACTCGCCAATCAGACAGACCATAAACAACTTCAAGACAAAAACTGTCTGCACATTTGCCCTTTTTCTTCTGCTCTGTGAGCGCAACAGAGAATCTTAACTGATAAAATTTATTTCAAAAACCCATTTGATGGCCAAGGAATTCTAATTCAAAAAGATCAGAGCTTGAATCACTGAATGCATCTGCTGACACTCGCCCTAAAATTAGATCCTCAGAAAGCTCTGGTCCTTTTGATCTTCTCCCTCTACCAATGGAGATTGGAGAACCAAAAGCAGCCTCCTCCTCTGTCACAGACAACCTAGACAGCCTGCATACACCTGATAAATGAAATTGTCACAAATTTGTTCATGTCTTCTACAAAACCTTCTTAAAAATGTAGTCAAAATTCTCACAGAACCACTATGACATTCTATGACATTCTGGTAACTAAACAGAGAAAATATAATCAGAGCTGGAGTTTAAACACTTAAATGTACAATAAGCCGGAGTTTAAACACTTAAATATGCAATAAACTTCTGGATTCAACTGTATTTGTTTTAGATGAATCCCCTCTTCTGGAGTCAACTGTATTTGTTTTAGATGAGTCCCCTCTTTGTATGATGGATTACTGAATATAATCCGGATGATCAAATTAACAGTTAAATGCACAAAACAATTTTATATAACAATATAAACAATTAATGCTCTAATCCTGCCTACAATTACCTTGCAGTTGGTGCACTGACCGGAACCCCACATCATTCGCCTCTGCAACTTCATTAAACATAAATGCAGATGCAGTCGTTTCATGTAGCTTTGTTGAATCACCACCTTCTTCATTAGGGCAGAAATTAAACATAACAAACTCATTACTCAATGTCTTTACTGGGATTCTAAAATCTACCTGCCTTCCACCCGTTAAGTTATTAATAACCCCAGTTGTGCTGTTGTTATGGTCTGCAAAAATTAAGGTTTCAGTATTTTCTTCAATACTGAAAGATCTATCAACATTAAACATTGAAAGCAAACATTGCCTTCTCCCAGCCTTATGTTCCTTATATTCTTGAGGCGATTCCTTGTGCCTCTCACTCTCATCAGTATGTTCACATGCAGACTTCATATGATCCAGGTTCTTATCTGCACTACATTTGGACTTTGATCTAGAACTCAAATTTTTCATTAGCAGTCCAACCAGCTTGCTACGAGGGCTTTCTGCCTCAGTATTGCTACTACCAAATCTGCTGGACTTGCTGAACTGAGACAAGCTTATAGATTTAAGCTTCTTCATATCCAATATACTATAAATATGTAATTTGGGCCGTGATTGTGGAGATTCAGCTGCCGTATTGCTTGAATATTCCCGGAAAAAATCAAGAATTTCCCCTGTTTTTTGCCCAAATGAAATTTCATCAAAATCAGCATTTTCTTCCCCCGTTTGCCCCTTTGCATTCTCACAGTCTACAGAGATGGGATGCATCTCTTTACAATTATTCAAAGACCCATGGCTTAAAAGTTCCTTCTCTGAACAAGACCTGCTAACCTTCTCAGACATATTGATATCTACAGTTAAATCCCATATCGAATCAGCAGAACAAGAACTACTGTTCTTACTTCTTGTTTTCAATTTCTTGAGACTCTTTATGTTTCTCTGCGTTGATTTATATAGCTTGCAAGTTAGATTTTCTTTGCAATCCAATTCGGGACTTTTTTGGCCGGTTGGATTCTCTGACTTGAACTGAAATTTCTCAGGAACCGAACTGTTCAGTTCATGCTTGTTTACTTCAATCTGAGCACTTGGTCCGTCATCCGTAGCTTGATTAAGAAAATCCAACCCATCCAAACTTTTCGCATTACTTCCTCCTCCATGAAATTCGTTCTGTAATTCATTTGGAAAAACTGGTTCGTAATCACCTCCCGCTCTGGACAAGCATATACCCATGATTCAGAGGATGGCTTGAAAATCAGACCATGCAAACAAAGATCGAGTAATTAAAGAAATGAGCACTTCTAACAAAACGGTAAAAAAGTACCTCAATATCGAGGTTTCCATAGTGCATACACTTTCATTCCTTTGAGCAATTGAATATGACTGCGTACGGTATAAACAGTGGAAATATTAAATGTATGACATAAAACACGTAAGATTTGATCATTGATGTGCCACAAAGACGAATAAATGGATTGTTACAGTCGTACTTCTGCAAGAAAATCCATTGAACAGCTCAAAGAAGATTTAATTAATTGAAAACGTACTACCTGTTCGCCGTCAAAGGAGAATAATTGCTTGTTTATCAAGGAATATCTGGTATTTGAAACATTTCCCGGTAAGTTCGTCAGGTTATCTCTACTTTTGATTGGACATTTTTAAAAAATCAGAAGTCTATGTTTAGCAAGGAATAGACAGGTTATGATGACAAAAGGTATCTTTTATTTATCACCGTGGTCCTCCACAGGAATTTCAATTCTGTTGCCAAGTATTCTATGAGAAACAAAAATTGCAGGACAGAAACTTAGGTCGATGAAGGCGAAGCTTTTCTGGAATATTTTTACCCAGTTGCATTGTCCGTGCTATTGTAGTACAGGGCCTAAAATTGATGGCAGTGTCGGTATGGTGTACTTAAGATTTTTGTTGTAAAATGTACTTAAAATTTGGGAAAGACCTGTATATTATGAAGGGAGATATTGGGTAAGAGTTAGCTGTTTTTAAAGTATGTAATTGTTTTTGGATCAATGTTTCAGACTACATACTATGATCCATCATTAGGAAGCAAAAAGAGTTGTAGTCAAAAAGAGAAATCTAAGATAGTATATCATTTGATCCAGCATGTTTTTGCATCAATGTTTCGGATCACATTCCATGTTTTTGCATCCTCATGATGGATCATGGAGTGTGATCTGATACGTCAATCCAAAAACAATTACACAGTATAATCCACAAACAACTAACTCTTATAGATATGGACTGTGAAAATCTAATGTCGTAGATATTGGGTAGTTTATCAAATATTATATAGGATTATAATTAAATATATTAGTAGAAAATTACAATTAAAGATTATATATATATATATATATATAAAAATTTTAAAATATAGTTTCTTTACTATCTATATGAATATTTTACAAGACCCTGAGTTGGTCATGGTCATTGCTGCAAGATTTGCGCAACCTAGTTTGCTCTCTGATTTGGATCTTTGTCAAGCTTTGCACAATTATAATCTTGATTCTGGTTTTTTCCTTATTGGGGGCTTTATTTCTCATAATGATTTGATTACTAATGGTTTTTTGTGGAGAATTGTTGTTTATTCTCAGGTCCAACATCACCTATGATGATTTTGATAGGATGGTTCTGGACTGCAATGAACTGCATGAAAAGGTCTCACTAGAAATTCTTGATGTTGTTATAGATATCTTCCTTGCTCTTCATTTCTTGTTTGACATTGCAGCTAGAGAAAAAGCAACATATCAAGCTTCTGCCTATATCAAAAAGAATGAGAAAAATATTGATATGTATAATCCAATGCCTCCATCTCATTATGAGGCAAGTTCATCTTCCATGGTGGAAGATTCTTAGCTAGGTTGTTCTGCTCATTTTGTTATCATGAGCTCTGCATACTCGTCTAGCATGTGCTAGACTGGGGTCGGTGGGTGGTTTCTCTTCTTCTCTTTTTGGGGTGCCATACTTGGTTTGGATTTATAATATGCAAATCAAGTTTTGTATTTAGACTAGGATCTCTTGTTCAAAGGATTGAGTTTCATATCTGACAAAGTAATCTTCTTTTTATAAATAAATTTAAGTGGCTTTGCCACTTTTATTTACAAAAAAATATTAATGTATATTTTTATTGGAAAAAGAAAATATTACGAAAACAGTTTAAATGCATATTAGAGAAGACAAAGACAAAAGACAAATGGAAGATAGTATATCATTTGATCCAACATAAGTAATAAATTTTGTCTAATAAAATGAATACATGTGGTTAGGAAGTAAAAGGATATGGCATAAGATATTTAAGAGACAAACATATGTTGAGAATGTCATATATAATCAAGTTTATTTGTTTTTCCTTGTTTTCTAAGATTGGGACACATTATTGTGCATAAATTGGTTAACCAACATGTGGCTTAAGAGTGAGACACTTTATTATACTTTAAAAAAGAACAAACTCTAATCTATTTTATTTACAACACTCGCAACTTCACTAAGTGCAAGGAATGTGTTGATAGGAAATTTAACATAATGTTAGCATTGACTTCTCCTTGCATCCAACAATCTTTATTATCCTCATCCTTATTTCCATAGGGCAAATATTTTGTTACACTTAAAAAATAAGGACATGCAATTATAAAATAATTAGACCCTTGTAAAGGATCTCTCCTTTAAAAATTTGCATAGTTGGTCGATGTAGTTGCCCCATATATATATATATTTTTTTTAATATTGAAGTAGGAGCCCGGGGGCGGCAGCCACCGGCGGGGTCAAGGGGGCAGAGCCCCCTTGTGGGGGTCGAGGGGACAACGCCCCCTCACGGGGTCCGGGGATAGCGGCCCTAGCACGCTCCTGTCATGATACAAGCGAGGTCGAGGGGCAGAGCCCCTCGCCACCAAGCATAAATTCACTGTTGAAAATGCATTGGAGCACACTCGAATGAAGTGCTTTTAAAAAATCTCACTCGAAAGTAAGACTAAATGAAACTTGGAAATTTTACCATCGATTAGCTTTTAAATCGAACGGCTGCAAGTTCATTCCATGAGCGACTATCGACGTGAGTGAACATCATCAGTGGGACACTTAGGGATGTCCCATCGATACAATGATGATGATGTATGTCATGAACTATTGGCAATATGAACGGTGGAGATCAAACAAAGCTTTGATTAGATGTCTTTCTGGGAGCTTGGCACAAATATTGTAGATTCCCTTCATGATTCTCCAGAATTACACATGGTGTACCTGTGCCTTGGTGGACCCCAGGTGGAGTATGGAAACCTTATCGGCGTGAGTGAACATCATCGGTGGGACACTTAGGGATGTCTCGTCGATACAATGATGATGGTGTATGTCATGAACTATTGGCAACAGTGAACAATGGAGATCAAACAAAGCTTTGATTGGATGTCTTTCCGGGAGCTTGGCGTGAATATAGTAGATTCCCTTCTTGGTTCTCTGGAATTACACAATATTACTGGTGAATATTACAATATTTTTGGCGAATATTATTAATATTTTTAATTATTGTATAAACTACTGGCAAATCAGTGCCAATGACACATCGTTTACATGGCGAATTAATCGAGACAAAATTATTTTTTTGTAAAAACCTGGCAATTCAATCTTCATTTTAGCTTGTACTATTCGCCATTTTTGGAGCTCCCAATTTCTATGATTTGCCAATTGGCGAAGATTCGCCACTAAAGTTTTCCCTGATCTTAACAACTTAGAGGTCATTGATCTACTATAAACTAAATCTTCTTCAAGCATGTCATTTGAGTTATCTTAATTTTGGTAAGTGGTGGAACCACTAAGAACTTTAAAATATTTAGTAATAATTTTCTAAATTGCAAGAGTAATACATTATAGTTCCTCTTTTTTCCTTATAAAACATAAATTTTATACAAGAAACATTATTTTTCTTATGCATGCCTACAATTATTGATTTTAAGGTATAAGATGAACATTTGAATTGAGTTGCAAATAAATCAGGAATCAGACTTGAAAAAATATGAAATAAAATAATTTACTAAGTAGAGTCATCAAAAACATTCAAATAAGTCTTGATCTTTGTATAAATAAGAGGAGGGGATGAGTCTCTATATTTATCTTAGTAACATCCACAAGTGTAAGACTTTCTAAAAAAGAATCATGAATGAATAATGTTCAAGTGGATCTAAACAACTACTAGAGATTATGGTCCAAGTAATATAAGGGCACACATTGTTCTCTATGTGTTGTAGTGTATCATTGGGAACCATAAGACAAATTAGTTCATAAAAGTTTTCAAATTTTTGTTTGACTATTAAACCTTTGTAGAGAACAACTTGGGTAAGGAACGAGTCCAATGAAAGAGGGTACTAGATCCATTTGCATGCAATTATTCTTGATCCCTTCTCAAATAACCTCATAGTTTTGGTGATTTAATATTACAATGTAAGGGTAAAATGAAATAACAAAAAATACAATAAAACCTCCTAAAATTAGAAAATTTATATCAATTCATTCAATAAATGACCACCTTAAAATATTTTGGCACTTTATAATGTAGCATGTATTCTCAAATCAATATATAGCAATTTTCACTTTGGATTTTACAATTTACAAAATATGAGTAAGTTGAAAGAAAAACTTTAAATTAGAATGAGTATAAAATAAGAGCATGATGAAAAGTATAAAAATACACATTTCAAAAAAGTGACACTCAAAAATAATTCCATAGTTGTAAGATCAAAGCTCAAGAGATTCTCAATAAACAAAACCTATAAATAATAGAAACAAGAGACACACAAATTAAAAATGGTGCATCATTGCACAGCCATAAAAATGGCCAAATTAAAAAAAAAATAGACCAAGTAAATAGATTTTATATGATTGAGAATAGATCCTCCAAATTTTGGATGAGAAAAACAAAAATATTATAGCATACATTTATTCGAGCAGGTGATAATGTTAACATAATATCATGTTGACATTTATAGATATTTGGGTGTTAGCTAGACTAGTTATGTGGTATATGGTTCTTGCATGGTAGTCCAATTAGGTTGTATGGATGGTGACATGGCAATAAATACTATTAACATGTGTTCCATACTACTAACATCAAAGTGATGTTATGGTCCATACTATTGACACAAGATTGTGTAATACAAATTAGGTGGAATATTCCTCAAAATATTTTACTAATGCAAGCACTAGTTGTGAGAATATTAGAGAATTTCCTTAGTGTGTCAAATCATAGTTTTTCAAATCATTGAGTTGTTAGGGCATATGTAGGAATACATGTGCAATGATAACACATGGTAGGATCTAATTCATTATTAAACTATGAAATATTCCACTAGCATCAACAATAGTTGATGGGAAGTGCATTGATAGTGGTAGTGCATGGGTAGTGCACCTATGTTAATGGAACACTAGTGGAACTTAAGTAGTGACAAAGGGGCATGTTGGCGGCACACTAGCACTATTGGAATCCATTCTTTATTTTTTACTATATGATCTAAAAAGGAAGTAAATATGCAACTTTGGAAAAAATCAGGCACCAAAATAAAAAAACCAAATGTGCCCATACATAGAGCACAAAATGATACCCTAAATAAAAAAAAAGTGTTGAAAAAGGAGTATGTATGATCAAGTTATGAGCCTCTAAAGTTTGCCTCTGAAACAAAAACTGCCAATGGAAAGGGGGTCCAAATGGAGTGACCTGCTGACAATTGTTTGGTCGTCAAATTTAAGACAAAAATATTGACAACCGACTAAACACCAAATTTAACATAATGTCAAACGACGGTCATTTGACTATCAAATTTTAGATTTTTTTCCTACACAAAAATATGAAGTATTATATATGAAAATGGGGATTTTTGGGCCTTCCAAACGTAATCATGAGGTTCATTTTTCCCCAATATGCACTTGCAAAATATCAAGCTCAAATGGCCAGAGGGAGGGAGTGAGGGAGAGAGCTCGATGAGGAGAGAAATAAAGAGAGGAGAAATAAGTAGATGTTGGATGATGTGGCTGTGTTGTTGATATGTGGTTGTCATTGATTTCAACACTATTAGCATTAATTATTCAGAAGTCACGTATTAAAGGGTTTATTGTTGAGCCTATCTAGTATGTTATCTGGAAGTTTCAGTGGTATGCATCAAGATTGGAGTGAGTTATGAGTTTTTGAGTTCCTACTGTTATTTTGTTACTGTAGCAGGTGATTCTGGAAGAAAAGAATGCAATTCTGGAAAATTAAGTTGTTGTGTATGCTCCTGTGATGATCAATGATGTTTCTAGATTGTGCTCTATCATTGTGGTATGTCCACGTTGACCGATGTGCTCATAATCAAAGATTTTTCTTTTGTGTGTTCAAGTCCATGTTCTTGGCCGACATGATGGTGGTAGCGTGTTGCAGATCTTTATGGATTAATTTTTGAATGCTTGGCATGTTCGAGGATGTTGATTTAAGTCTTCATTATGTTGTGACCAACTTAGGTTGGTACGCATTGATATTTGTTCATGAATTGGGCTAACAGTTTGTGATCATCTATTATTCATTTGTGGCCAATAGAGTTGCTAATGAAAATTCATGTTTGGAAAAATGGTAGAGAAGGGATACAATCTTCAATTCAAAGATGGAAAATGTAGGATATTGGGAAGCTCTGGAAATATAATTGTTCCACGTACAAAGACAAGAGGTAAAATTTTTCACTTAAATGCTGCTAGTGAAAGTTGTTTAATTTCTCAAGTTGATGTAAGCTAGTTATGGCATAGGAGGTTGTGTCATGTGAATTTTGATAACATTTTCAAAATAAGTTCCACTCAAGCAGTCAGAGATCTACCTAAGTTAGTGAAGCCTACTAACACTATATGAAATGAATGTCAGATGGGAAAGCATACAAGAATTTCTTTTCAAAGCAAACAACATCATTCAAATGGAGTATTGGAGTTGGTACATATTGATCTATGTGGTCCATCTAGAATTAGAATTCTACAAGGAGAAAGGTACTTTATGTTGATTATTGATGATTAATCTAGGATGATATGGGTTGCTTTCTTGAGAGAAAACATGAAGCACTAGAAAAGTTCAAATTTTTCAAAGCTATGGAAGAAAATGAGATAGGTTTGAAGGTCAAATGCTTAAGATCGAATAGAGGCAGTGAATTCACTTCCCAGGAGTTCAATTCATTTTGTAAAGAGCATGGACTCAAAAGACAGTTATCTGCTCCTCGAACCCCTCAACAGAACAAACTTGTTGAGAGAAAGAACAAAACAATTCTAGATGCTGCTAGAACTATGATTTTGGAAGGTACTGTTCCTCTTATCTGCTGGAGAGAAGTTGTAAGCATAGTTGTGTACGCTATCAACCGGGTAAATGTCAATGGTAATTCTGGTAAGACTCCTTTTGAGTCGTGGTTTGGTTATAAGCCTATTGCTAAATATTTCAAAATCTTTGGAAGTAGATGTTATATCAAGAGAGATGAAAATATTGGCAAGTTTGATGCTAGAAGTGATGAAAGAATCTTTTTGGTTTACTCTACTCAGAGCAAAGCCTACTAGTGCTACAATAGAAGATTGGAGAAAATGGTTGAAAGTGCAAACGTCAGAGTTGATGAGGATACTGTTAGATCATCCAGATACTATGGATATGATTCAGATGAACAACAAGATAGTACAGACAAAGGAAAGACTACTCAGACACAAAATCAAGTTCAAATTGTTCTGGTGAATCAAGAAAATCATGAAGGAGAAGCTAGTGGAAGTGCAAAAGAGAGAACAAAAGAACCAAAAGTTAGAGAGAATCCAAAAGTCTCAAGGTATGTAAAGCTAAATCACTTTGAGAATCAGATTATAGGAGACAAGAACAAAGGTGTGCAGACTAGAAGAAGAATTGCAGAAGAATATTGCCTGATTTCCAAAACTGAGCCTAGCAATGTCAATGAAGCATGTAAAGATGAATATTGGATGGAAGCAATGAAGGAAGAATTGATGCAAATAGAGAAAAATGATACATGGATTCCTGTTCCCAGACCTCAGGATAAAAATGTGATTAGAACCAAATGGGTCTTTCAGAATAAGCTAAATGAACAAGGTGAAGTGGTCAGAAATAAAGCAAGATTGGTATGTAAAGGGTACTCACAGAGGGAAGGTATTGATTTTGAAGAAACCTTTGCCCCTATTGCTAGAATTGAAGCTGTAAGGTTATTTCTTGCTTATGCTACTTTCAATAATTACAAATTCTATCAAATGGATGTGAATTCAACATTTCTTAATGGTGAATTAGAAGAATAATTTTATGTTGAGCAACTAGATTGATTTCAACTGATTGATGAAAAAGACATGGTTTTTCGATTGAAGAAAGCAGTGTATGGACTCAAATAGGCCCCTAGAGCCTGGTATGCTAGACTAGATAAATATTTGTTGAAACTACTGACAACAATCCATATTTCAAGGCAAATCGGGATAAAGAACTGATTATTGAAGTCTTTGTTGATGATATTTTTTTTTAAGGTGATGACTTATTCATGAATTTTGCTGATGAAATGAAAAGTGAGTTTGAAATGTCAATGATTGGAGAACTGAAATTATTTTAGGATTGCAAATTACTCAGTTATACGATGGGATCTTTATATCTCAATCCAAATATGTAAGAGAATTACTGAATTTTTTTCGCATGGAATATTCAAAGGCTGTAGGTACACCCATGGTAACCGGATGCAAGTTAACATAGAATGATGATTCTCCTAAAGCTAATCAAACAAGGTATAGTTCAATGATTGGTGGATTGCTCTATTTTACTCAGACCAAACCAAACATATCGAATGTTGTATGTATGGTGGCTAGATATCAAGTTGATCTGAAGAAATCACATGTGACTGCAATAAAGAGAATTTTCAGATACTTGAAAGGAACAATTGATTTTGGGCTATGGTATCCTAAGGATGATGATCTTACTCTAAATTCCTTTACAGATGCAGATTTGACAGGAGATGTGGATGACAGGTAAAGTACAATTGGCAGTGCATTCTTCTTAGGGAAGAAGCTGGTGTCTTGGCTAAGTAAAAAGTAGAATTCCATTTCCTTATCTATTGTTGAGAAAAAATATATTGTTGCTACAAACAATTGTACTCAAATAATGTGGATGAAGCAGATGCTGGGAGATATCAGAATTGAGTATGATGAGCCTATTGCTATATTTTGTGACAATTCAATTGCCATAAACATTTCCAAGAATTCAGTGTTACATTCAAAGACAAAACATATATCTATAAAGTATCACTTTTTGAGAGATAAATTAAGTGATAAAGAAGTCAAATTGGAACATGTGCCCACTAAGGAACAAATTGCAGATATCAAATACTAAATCGTTGCCTAAAGATACTTTTGAGTATCTCAAAGGCAAGTTAGGGGTGATTTCCCCTCCTAATCTGAACTAAGATGCAATTCTTTTCATCAATCTATGCACTCATAGTCTTATCTTGTTTCAAATTGATGTGTGGTGGCTGCTACTTAGGGGGAGTAGTCAAATGATTCAGATATGTGGTTATGAGCTTGTGTACCTTCGCCATTGATGTCAAAGGGGGAGAAGATTAATGTGAAAAACCTTTGAGGAAGAAAGGGGCAGAAGAGTCATGAAAGAAGAGTAATGTAAGAGGGAGAATCTAACAGTATTAGAAGAAGGAGATTGTTGGAGAAGAGCTAGTTGTGTTGATGGTATTTTTCACATCATGTGTTGCCATCAATGCCAAAGGGGGAGATTGTTGGATGTTGTGGCTATGTTGCTGATATGTGGTTGTCATTGATGTATTGACACTATTAGCATTGATGATTCAGAAGTCACACATTAAAGGGTTTGTTGTTGAGCCTATCTAGTATGTTCTCTGGAAGTTTCAGTGGTACACATCCAAATTGGAGTGAGTTATGAGTTTTTGAGTTCCTACAGTTATTATGTTACTGTAGCAAGCAGTTATGGAAGAAAATAATGCAATTATGGTAAATTAAGTTGTTGTGTATGCTCTTGTGATGATCAGTGATGTTTCTAGATCATGGTCTATCATTGTGGTACGTCTGTGTTGATCGGTGTGCTCGTAATCAAATATTTTTCATTTGTGCATTCAAGTCTTCATGTTCTTGGCCGACCTGATGGTGGTAGCATGTTGCGGATCTTTATGGATTAATTTTTGAATGCTTGGCATGTTCAAGGATGTTTATTTAGGTCTTCATTATGTTTTGAATGACTTAGGTTGGTACACAATGAGATTTTTTCATGAATTGGGCCAACAATTTGTGTGAACATCTATTATTTATTTGTGGATGACAAAGTTGTTAATGAAAATTCATGTAGCGGATATATAAGAGCAATTGTTTCCTCATTTTTAAGTATGCTCGGTGAATGTATGCGAAGTGTGAATGTGAAATGTGCGAATAAATATCAGATCATTCAATTTCAGAGCAGAGCGTGAAGAAGATTGAGCGAAGTGTGAAGAACTGTTTCTATGCCTAACCAAAACTGTCATCGGGCTTTTGAAGAAGCTAATTTCTCAGTTCAACCTCATCAGATGGATTTAATCTGATTGTTTTATGTAAGGTAGCAAGCCTTCCCTTTTAAGAAGTGAGCTCTAGGAAGTGTGCCTGAATGCATGCACATTCCTTATTCATTTTTCATCATACTTCTAACAAGGTATAATCTTGTGGACTAACATCCATCGTGGTTTTTCCCCTAATAGGGCTTCCACATATAAAATCTTGGTGTTCATGTGTTTCTGATGTTTTGTTGATTCATTCTTTCACTATTAATTATTAGATCTGAGATTAAAGGTTGATAAAGGTTAAATAATTTTAAATTCTATGACAAATGATTCACCCCCCTCTTAGTTGTATATCCTTGTTTTTCCAATAGTAGAGAGATATAGAAAGAGGAAATGATAGGGAGAGAGAGAGAGAAGAAGAGACATGGATAGAAAGAGGGAGATATGGGAAGATATAGATAAACGGGACAAGAGTAAGAGATAAAGGAGATGATAAAGACAAGTGATAGAGAGAGGGAGATAGATAGAGAGATGGGGAGAGATAGAGGTAGAGATAGGTAGGGAGAAATAAAGGGTGTCTGTGTGAATGAAAAAATTAAAAAATAGGGAGGGGGAAATAGGGAGTGTGTGTGAGTGAGAGATATGGAGATAGAGATAGATAGGGAAAGAGATATATATAAATAGATAGAGGAAGTGAGAGAGAGAAATATAGATAGGATAGAGAAGTAGAAATATATAAAGAGGGAGTGATAGGGAGAGAGGGAGATAGAAAGAGGGAGAGATAGAGATATACATGTATTGAGAAAGATAGGGGAAGATAGAGATGTCAGAAGAGGTGAGGAGATAGAGACATAGGAGAGAGATATAGAGGAAGATATAGATATATACGGAGATGGAGATGGAGATGGAGACAAACATAAGGATCAATATATAGAGAGGGAGAGAGGGGGAGATTGAAGGAGAGAAGAAGAGGGAGAGGAAGAAATAGAGATAGAAGAGGGGGAGATAAAGAGAGAGAATGAGAGAGGGTGAGATGAAGGGATTAAAAAGTATCTAAGATATGAATTCATATATAGATAGCTAGAGAGAGATAAAGAGGGAGAGAGGGAGAGAGAGAGGGGAGACAAATAGGTATAGAAAAAGAGATTAAGGGAGACAGATAGGGGGGGGGAAATAGATAGAGGGAAAAATAAATAAATATAGAAGGGAAGAAAAATATAGAGAGAAATAGGGGAGAGGAAGAGAGATTGAGAGATAATGAGAAACATAGAGATAGAGAGGGAGACAAAGATATAAAGAGCTCTCTCTCTCTTTGTTCCCATCTCTCTCTCTCTCTATATATCTCCATATCTATACCTCTCTCTTTATATATCTCTCCCTTTCTCTTTTTTCTCACTTTACCACTCTATATATTATCTCTATCTCCCTCTCCCTTCTCTCTTCCCCTCTTTTCTCTTTATCTATTTTCCTTCTTAAGTGTAGAATTTGTACACTGAAGAGGTCTTAAAGGTGAATTATCATATCCTTAATCAAATGACATGCTACCCTAAGCATAACTCCCTAGGGACACATGTTATCCTTGGAATTTTGGCACACAATGATTGATCAAAAGTTAGTTTTTCTCTCTCTAGCTTTTAATTTAGATTTTAAGTTTTAAATTTATTTTATTATATGAATTGAAATAAAAATTCAAAATATAATTATTCTACAATAATTAGAATTTTAACAAGATAATTAATTATGAATTAAATTAATTCTAATAATTATTTTTTGCAATTTCATAAGAAGGCATAAATAACTAAAATAAATTTAAAATTTATATCTAAATTAAAATTTAAAATATTATCATAAACTAAATGCAAAATCAAAATATATCAAAAATACCAATATCATTAGCAATAATGATTTAAAATATTAAGAATAATAATAAACTCTTCTTTTTTTTTACGTAAGTTGTGGGATAAGGGGCCCACTCCCTTTATTAAAATGAAAGAACAAGTTAAAAAAATCTACCACGGAGATAAGAAGGATCCTAGGAAATAATTAAGAAGAGAGAAGATAGAAGAAGACTTCAGAGAAGCAAAGAATTGAAATAAAATTTCAGCCACAAAATCAACCAACTAATAGTGACAACCAAAGAGACAAAGATAAATGCCCACACCCAAAGCTTAAGCCCTTCGATTCTTTCGAAGGAGAATGGCTTCTAGAGTCTGTTGGGAGCCCGCCTCCACCACTTCCATTCCTTCAATGTGAAGCTTCTCCGCATCAGATTTCCTTCCAACCTTACGTTTAAATCTGCAATCAGGTTTTGATTTACCAATAACAGATTGAGAGATCCCTAGTTTATGCGGTGGATCCAAAGTAAAGTTGTTAAAATAAACTTGGTTTTGATCTTCCAGGTCATCCATGAAAGGGGAATTCCCATCCGAATCAGATCCATCATCCTCTATCTTCAAAGGGGAAACATGAGAACAATCAAGAATAGGAGCATGTAGAGGGGAAGAGGGAATCAGAGGCTGAATAGGATCCAACTTTGACTCAAGAGGATGCTAAAACAACTTTCCATGATTCTGCCAGATAAATTCGGTATCTGGAGTGCCATCCTTCCTAACCCACTTCTTCAAGCACACATTCCTTGCCCCAATCAAACGTTGAAGGGGGAAAGCATCATTTTTGTGACCCAACTAGTTGAAACGAAAGCAACGGAATGATAAACCCTCATAATTTAGAAATTGAGTCCAAACACCATGTGAGGAATGAACCCTAATAGAATGAGATAGGGGTTTTGAAATATCCACCATAGCACAAACCCTATAGAATCAACGATCAAAAGTCACCGTGTCAAAACAAGCTTGACAAAGGATCCCACCTGGTAAGGTCCATGTTGCACATAACCAAGGGAAGATTGTACAGTCGAATCCAAATAGGAATACAAGTGATCTTGGCAATGGCCAGATAAAAGAAAGGTGACCATGGGGAAATAAAAAGGCCTAAATTCCCAAAGAACCATGGCCCATTCTGCAACACAAAATTGCAATCCTCAACAGAACAAAAGGAAACTAAAAAAAAAAGCCAAAATCGAGAGATTCAACAACAGGGTTAGTCAGGTTACTCCATGCGCTATTAATCCATTCAAGGATGGAAGCAACCGAAAAACGCTTGTACAAGCACCACACCACCACAAAGCGAATACTGAAATCCCCTACTACGATGTCGATATAGTTATTAGTTAAGCTGAAATCCATTGGCTCGGGAGAGAAGACCACCTTAGAGTCCCAAAAAGAAAAACTAGGGCTTCCAAGATGAGAGCCATTGTCTTGATTTGGAAGAGGGGCCGATACTAGAGGAGTCGTGGGACGGGTTGAGCTAGGGTTAGTAGTTTGAGAATGCACACGACAAAAAACCATACACTCATGAAAGGGATTTGATTTATTTTTGCAGCCAACAACCAGAATGGAGGAAGCTACACTAGTAGAAGCCTCACCAGATTTCACAGCCAAGGAGTCTAGGATCTAAGAGGGAGAAGCAAGAGTTGGAGTCAAAGTCAGAGGCTCCATCGATGCCCCCAAGCGAAGGTCATATTGTTTCCTGACTTCTCCAGGAGTAGTGAAACAACCACCCCGTTTTGAGCTAGGAGGTCGCTGAGCTTTTCCATTCGCAGTCGCACCTATGGCCTGGGCTTCAGCCCTAGACACATTTCTCAGGGCAGTGTCGTCACCATTCTTGCTTGGAGAGCCCGCACACATAGTTAGGGTTCCCTTTTAGATAATATCTCATGTACCAAATATTGAAGTAAGAATAATAATAAACTTATTAAGTTAATAAATAGCTAAATAAAAAAGTAAAATTAATTTTAAATTTATTAGAATTGAAATATTAATAACATATAATTTTATTTTTCATTTCAATCTTGTTAACTTCTTTTATTTTCTTTGTTTTTAAAACAAAAAACTGAGTTTTAAATTGTTAAATCATTGCGTAATTAAAAAAGAGAGAAAGTTATTAGAACTAAAATGTTAATAAAATATATTCTATTTTTCATTTCAATCTTATAAAATGCTCTGAAATCACAACTTCCCTCCAAATCTAGAAAAAGCAACTGCTTCAAACCCTTGCAAATCTGACCTCAGGATTCCAAATTAGGCCAAACAAAAGGTAAAATTGAATTTTTTCGATGGCTTTGAATCTAATGGAAGACTTTGTTTTGGTCCCAGATGCACCAAAAAAAAATTCACCTCCAAAAATTGAAAAAAAATTTAATGGAGAATCTAAATTTGAAGCCATAAAACCCTTGTTGAAGAAAAAAACCTCAAAAATCGAGACATGGTTTGTTGAATCCATGCTTTGATACCATGTTATAATTTAAAAAAACCATGAGCCACATGATCAAACACAAGAGAGTTTCAAACAATAATATGCAACATTCATCAACAAGAAAAAGATACAAAATTCAAGAGAGATAATACAATGAGGGTTGAGTGTTTATAAGAGAAAAACCCTAAACGAGAAAGAGATTAGATATGAATGATAAGTGTCAATATCTCATGCAATGAGACATAATGACCTACAATAGCTCAACTAATAAAAACATAAAATCACTCATAAGTTTAGCTTAAATGCATGAGAATAAATTAGAGTAATAATCAATTAAAGATTAATTAATTACTAGCTAATGCATGATTACTCTAACAAAAATAAGGATGGATAAATTAAATAAGTATTATAGAGATACAAATGGATAAAATAAAGGAAATGATTATAGAAAATCTTAAATATAAAATGGTGAAATATTGAAGGAAATGAGATGAGAGTTAGTATAAAATAGATGCAAAAATTGAGGGACAAATTTGGATTAAATAAATATATAAATAAATACAAAAACATACCCAAACACATAAGCATATATGTATATATGCATATATGCATATATATCAAAATATACATACACATCAACCAAAATTTTCCTAAATAAGTAGCTAAAAAATGCTTGACATTTTCCTATCAATCTTCAATCCCTTGGCCTTGGGATGGGAATTCGCCATCGATTTAGGAAGACCTCTCCTCTCTCTTTGGACAATTTTCCAAGAATTTTTTTCATCCATATCAACTAATTATTATCCATGAAAATATCCTTGTTGCTAGTTTTAATGAAGTTAAAGTTTGATTACTGCTCAAAGTGAATGAATTCATTTAAAAAGTTGAGAGGTTGCTCACCAATAGTACTTTGTTGGTAACATCACTGCTAGTTGTAAAGCTAAACTTCCATAAATCTAATTTATTAGTTGGACCAGAGAAATTATGAGGAATGGATCATTGTAATGAGTTGTTATTAAGTAACAACATCAAATATCATGATAAATGTCTTGGCTACAAAGTGGACTTATGTATAGCCACGAAAAAGGGATATATCCTATAAAGGAAATAAAAAAGAAGATATAAAGAAATATAATTTTAATATTTATACAATAAAATATTGAAGAAGTTTATGTTAATCTTGTTTAACAATTTAGAATCATAAATATTTCATAGGGATTAATTTACTAATTATAATTATAGCAATTTAAAAAAAAAAAATATAATGTTGTGTTTTGTGTCAGAGTATTTGATTTCTCCCACCACCACCAATATTAAATAAAAGTAGGCAAGGATATTAAATGTAGGCCCAAATATTAAGATTAAAATAATTGTGAAAGCTTAGATGATCTAAAATCCAAATTTGTTTTTCTAATTTCTAAATACCTCTCTAAAAAAGGTAGATGTAATCAATTTTTGCAAGCAATGAAATATAAAAATATTTCAATTTTGTTATGCAAATAAAATGTTGAGTTAATAATTGTTGTTTGCCTCTACCCACCTAAAAGTGGTATCAGAGCATAGGTTAGAGAAGGAAGATTCATATCACTAGAGCCAACATTGTCTAGAAAGGATCATAGAAGGAAAGTCCCAAAAGAGATTAGAGTTGATTTAAAACAAGAGGAGATCACTCAGGCCAACTGCTGATTTCTATATTACAAGTTTGTAAAGGTATGAAAGTAAAGGGATCACATTTTTTTTCAAAGGAGTCACCACCCAACAACGAAAAGGCCATAAAAATCAAATGAATGCACAAAAGGAGTCGAAATTGATAGTTGTAGCCAAGAGGTTCACAATCAGAGAGAGTAAATAAGGTCATCATGTTCTTTTTCATATTGTAAATAACATAAGATCCTCTACAAGTCATTTGTAGCTAAAGACAAAGGATTTATTTCTACCATCTCCTAGAAAGCAATGATTATAGAGAAGAAGTAGTTATTTTATGAGGATTCACTAACCACCCAAGATAAAACACAAATTGTGTTCTTTTAAATGGCGCTCATCATTTTTAAAAGATATTTGTAAAGACAAGATTCAAATTGCAAGAGAAATTTTGGTTGAAAAGAAAATAGTTGAAGAGTGAAGGAACACAAAGCTTCCAACATAATCAAATTAGAGAGAAGTAGCTAATTGGTTTGTCATCATGACATCAGGTAACAATTACTTGTGACCCCAAATTCTATATTTATAGGTAATAATTATGAAAATTGGGCAATACAGTTTAAGATATTATTCAATTCTCAAGATTTGTTGGATATGGTATAAAGGGGGTTTGTAGAACCATAGGAGGAGTCTTTGTTAAACAAAAAAAAAGATGAGCTCAAGGATAGTAGGTGAAAGTATACAAGAGATTTTCAGTTAATGTTCAACAAGATATGGATGAAATTGTTTTTACTAGAATTAAAGGTGTAAATCCAACTAAGAGAGCATGCAAAATTCTTGAAATTCCATACCAAGGAACAACTAAGGTAAAATTAACCAAGTTGCAATCACTTAGAAGGGATTTTGAAAATATTCAAATGAAAGATTCAAAGTCAATAGAACAATTCTTAGTTCAAGTAATTAATGTTGTTAATCAAATTAGAGAAAATGGTGATGAGTTAACATATCACAAGGTTGTAGAAAAGATTCTTAAAAAATTTCCTAACAAGTTTGATGCTATTGCAGTTGCAATTGAAAAATCTAAAGATCTATCATGATTATCAATAGATGAGTTGTTTGGATCATTGCTATTTTATGAATACATGTTGAATAAGAATTGTAGAGGAGGAAATTTGACACCCAAAAATGACGTGATCTCGAAGGGTGAATGATCCTTGACTACCTCAAGGATCAAAGCTTAGGTGAATTAGATGGGAAGACAAAGGGAGTTTATTTATATTTTATGTGTTATGTGGAATTAGAGGAAGAGAGTTTCAAGGACCAAAATAGTAAGTTGTAGAGGTCTTGTAAGAAAAATGGTGGGCTCTTAGCCAAGGACAACAATGTGACACATGAACATCCATGCAACACACTATAGTATTGTATGGACAAAAAATCAAGCTTGCTAATAGAAATGGTAACAAAACTACTAACTATTTGATAACTAAACTCTCACGGATATGTTTAAAATAAAAAAAATAACATAATAATAACAAAATAACAATAACTAGCATAAATGAAACTAAATGAAAATGAAATGCCAGAAAAGAAAAGGAAGGACGAAGATTCACAAGAGGTCCATGAACGAAGCCTCACATAATTCTACAACTTCAAAACATACACGTACACAAAAACAAGAAAATGGTTGGGGCTATTTTAGGGGCTTTCCTTAGTCAAACTCCCGTGTAGGTGTTCCCACCTCTATGAACAAGCAGATAGATAGAAATGAAAGAAAATGAAAATAGACAAGATAAAGATAGATAAATTAGAACAACAATATGCTACCAATGTAAATGATAATGCAATAAGAAAATTAAATTTACCCTCCCTTTAACAAATGTGAAATGTCGAAAGGAAGTGTATCCAATGTCCAAGATTGTGCCAAGAATGCCAAAGTGTTGGTGTATAGAGCCAAGTGCAAGAGAGTGATAGAAAATGGTGTAGGAGAGAAAGAAGAGTATTTGAGAATGAAGGAGAATGAGAGATCAAATGAGAGTGAATGAATGAATGATAGAGTGAATAGCCTAGAAAAATGGGAAGTTTGAAATGAATAAAGGCATGAAAAGGGGTGTTTTTGACATGCCTAAAAGCTACATAGGCGTTACACTTTGCGAGCAACTGGGAAGTGTAATATCTAAGTGGCTATGTAGTCAACAATATTTTTGAGATTTTTGTGTAGTGTGTATATTTTTGTACGCCAAACGATAATCTATGACAAAAGTTCACTTAAACGACCAAAAATGAAAGGGCCAAGGAAAAAATTAAGGTCGGACCAAAAGGGTATGGCATTATCAAATTTTATTAATCTAAAGAGGAGGTTATGGAATGTGACATAGGGTGAAATTTTTGGAATTAAAGGAATAATAATTTTTAATTGGAGAATTCATTCAAATCACATATGTCATTTTGCAGAGGTAGAGGAAGAGGTAAAAATAATTCTCAAATATAAGAATGAAGAAATCTCGATCTAGGAGGAAGGTCATATCAAAGTTTCAAATCTAGAGGGCGTGATAATAATCAAACATCACAAAGGTATGAAAAGTCTAATATTCAATGTTACTATTTCAAAATATTTAGACACATTACAAGTGAATATTGAAAGAAACAAGTAAAGGTAGAAAAAAAATACATTTTTTTGAAAATAGTTCAGGATATTGTTAGTTACATGCCATGTAGCTCAAGAAAATTCAAGTGATTCTTGGTTTCTAGATAGTAGGTGTAGAAATCACATGACAAAAAATAGATGTTTGTTTGAAAACATGCATAGCTTAGTCAAATCAAAAGTAAAATTGGTTAATAATGAAACAATGGAAGTGATGGGTAAAGGTGTAATCAATGTGGTAACAAATCTTGGTAAGAGGTCCATTCTTGATATTTATTTTGTACCTATTTTAAAACATGTAATCTCATAAGTGTTGGTCAACTTGTAAAAAAATGTTATAAAATCATTTTTGAGAATAATTTTTGCACTATATTCAATGTACCTCCTAGTAACATGGTAATTTCCAGGGTTGAAATGGCAAAAAGTAAGATGTTTCCACTTCAAATGAAGAGTGAAAAGATAGGAGTCCAGTTGAAGTAAATTTCAAGGAAACTTGTCAAGATCAAGCATGGGTATGACATTTGAGGTATGGTCATCTTAACTTTAAAGTATTGTGTTTATTACAAAAGAAGAAAATGGTAAAAGAATTACCACCAATTGAAGATCCAATAAATTCATGTGAAAGTTGTATTTTGGTGAAACAACATACATAAAGTTTCCCAAAATAAATGCCATATAGAGCATGGGAACCCTTAGAACTTGTGCATACAAATTTATGTGGTCCAATACAAATACCATCATTAGGGGGGGCATTTATTTTATAACTTTCATTGATGATTTCAGCAAGAAGACATGGTGCTATTTACTAAGTATAAATTTGTTCAAAGGATTTTGAAAGTTCAAAGAATTCAAAACACTGGTTGAGAAGAAAAGTGGCCTATTCATCAAGGTATTGAGATTAGATAGAGGAGGTGAATACAAATCAAATGAGTTCTTATATTTTTACAGGTTCCATGAGACAAAGAATTAACTCACTACAAGCTATATACCTTAGCATAATGATGTTGTAGAGAGGAAGAATATAATAATAATGGAGATGGCAAGAAGTATGTTGAAAGGCAATAATTTACCTAATGAATATTGGGCTAAAGCAGTAGTTTTGTGGTATATATCTTGAATAAGACTTCCAACATAAAGTGTGAAAGATAAGATACTATAAAAAGAATGGAGTGGTAGGTATCATAGTGTATTTAATTTCAGATTTTTTGGTTGTATTGTATCTGCATTTGTGCCAAAGGAAACAAGAAGCAAGTTGAAGCGAGTTGGATGATAGAGGTGAGAAGTGCATTTTAACTGGTTATTGTGAATAATTAAAATCTTAGAATTCATTTAATTCCATCACTAATAAGGTTTATTTAGTTTCATCTTTCTCATATTTGTATTTGTTTCTTTAGTTTCTATTATCATCTTTGTGATAAATTTCATTTTTAGATCTAGGGTTTATGTCAAATGGGATTGCTAAAACACACATAAAATTTATTATTTTTATAACACAAAAGGACCAAAACCCTAGGAGATTGGCTCTCTATTGTGGTAGTAAGTCAATCATTGACCCTATTTGGTTTTGTGTCCAAGTGTGGGGTCAAGTGAAAAGAGGATAATCTTAGTTGGATCTAGGATCACTTTTTCTACTTCATAGAAACTTATACCCTGGGGGCCAATAAAATTTATTTATTTTATTAAAAAATCCATACCTTATAGCTATGAATTAATATTTATAAATACATAGATTTTAATAAGTAATAACTAGGTGGTGCTAATTTTTTCCAAATTGATAGTATTATGAAATATATCTAAAATTAGAACCAAGGAAAGATATAAGTAAAATATGGTGGCATACACTTAAAGCTTTCATAACCCCTTAGGAACCTTATTAACAATTGAAGCCTAAGTTATTAATAGAAGTGAATATTCTACAAAGAATTATTATATGAAATTAGATTCATTCCTTCCAAAAAATTTGGGTAAGCCACTAGTTGATCTTGGTATTGGTTTAATTTATTATGTCATCTTCTTTCCTCTGTGCCAATAATTCATGGCCTTGAAATGATGTTCAATTTCTTATAAGTTACCTATTATGGTTTTATGTTTTCAAGGGTTTATTAATAGTAGAGAGAAGTGCCCATTGATCTCAATCCAACAACATGTAAAACTTATCAATACATTTTGATAGAGCTCTAGTGTGCCATTAGTACAACTTACAATGAGGCAAGGCCCATCTCCTTGTTTTTTCACCATGTATACATGACAATATTATATAATCAATGTTCCCTTAAGGTAAATTTATATATCACACAAGTATTAGTATACTTTGCTCCATACTATGTGCCACTCATCTAATTAAGACAATCTAATGGGAAATTTAATCATATATTTTTCTTGGAAATGTTCTTTTAGCATTGCAATATTGGTTAGAATGCTTCAATTCAATAGATTTTTACATCATAATTTTTCTTTATTGTGTTAGCAAGCCTAATATAAATTGAATTTAGGTGATATACATGTCAACAATCCACTCTTCCTAGTAGTGATAGGCTCAAAATCCCTTTAGTGATGTATCATTTCATGATTTGTTGCCATGAAATTGTTTTATGGGACCCCTCCTTTTTGTAAAAGGATCACAAGAACTTAGGCAATGTAGCACTCAATATAATTACGATGTCTCCAAAAAAGTTATAGGATCATGTGATTGGTGCAACCTTGAGAAGTCAGTTTGACAACTTCAAACTATTATGTTATTGGGAACCTTAGGGTTACATAACCATTAATTATCATGCTCTCTTTGTCCTTATATATGCTTATGTGGCACCCCCAAACGTTCTCATTGGTGTGCTTATCACAATGGGACCCTTGAGCTCTATGTAGTTCATGATATCACTAGAATTATGGATTGAGTGATCTTTTATTAAGCTAGAAGATCAAGAGTTCATACAAAATTTAAAGGTGCTAGTTCTTATTTTAGAAGTCTATATAAGTTAGAGTTATATGAAATAAGAGCTTGAACCAGTATGGTCCAAACCTTGATCTATTTATGTTTGGTGATATTTTCACACCTCTAGGATCCTATAATGATATTGTCACAAGAACTTAAAATTTATTTACAAAATGAACTATTTTTCATCATAAAATCATGTTAATTTATTTTGGTAGTCAATGCCAATATTGACTTAAATCTATTATAAAAAATTGATTTATTTTCTAATAAGCCCATTATAAATGTAATAAGACTATTCTAATAACAAGTATTACATTTAAAAATCCCCCACTATGATAAAATGTATATAAAAATGATTTGTGCACATCTAACAATGTGGTCTCATCCAAGCTCTTAGGAAACTAATGTTATATCCTTACTTTAAATTTTACCTTGAAATTTTGGGGCTCTTATTTTTTTCGTGGGATAAGAATTTTCTCCAACCAATTTAGAATGCATATTGATTTTTTAATTTTGTCCAATAAATATTGAGGTAATTTTTTTATTTTCAATATTACAGTTATTATGTAAATCATGAAAGTTGTCGTTTTTTAAAAATTATACTATTTTTTTGTTATTAGTTGCACCTCTAATATCTATTACTAAAAATGATCAACTATTTTTATTTTATTTTGTTATTAATTGCTCCTCTAATATCTATTAAACATCCCAATTATAATGTGCTCCTCTGTTTTTTTCACAAATCCTTTTCAATTTTTAACTAATAACTAATATGAATTAATAGATAAGATTAAGCTTTATTTAATTGCAAGCCTTTGCATATTACCCTTTTCAATACTAATTTATTTTAAAAAATGTATACTTTTATTAAGTATTGAATTTTTTTATCGACTTCAATTACATATATTTGGAAGAATTAGTAATATGATTATGATGGTATAATTATTTACAAACTCTCTTTCTAAATATATTTTTGATGGTATTATAGATTTATGTTACTTTTACATTATAATTTTGAAACAATGAATACAAAAATTTAATTGAATGTGCTTAATTTTTATATAGACCTCCGCAATTATTTTGGTCTCAATATTTAGATTTAATATTGGAATAAGTGCACTAATATGTGACACAATTTTGACTCTTAAGATGCCACTTTTTCTTTTCTTCTTAAATCAACAAAATCTGATTTGCACGAGAAAATGAAGATAGTTACACTCAAAATTTCAAGATGTAGCAAGAACAAAAGTTGAAGTGCTCCGAGTCTAGTTTCTAAGCTACTATTTTTTTTTGAAATTAATGAAGATTAAGGGTCTCAAAGGGATTGGGAGGGGGAAATCAGGTCCTTTTGTTTTTTTTTTTAAATAGCATAGCACCTGAGGGCTCCCCCCTTTTAACTTTTTTTTAGAATTTCAAAAATCCCAACAATGAGAAACTAGCTAACACCATGTAGTTTATCCTCATTCTTTCGGATATTTTTTTTAATGAATATATAATATTTTATGAATTTTCAAAGTGGACACATCTTGAAAAGCTGAAATTTGAGCATGCTCTCCCCTAAATTTTTTGAAAACTAATCGAAAAATTCATTTTTTTTCATCATGTGTAGAATGGAGTCTAGTTTCAAAAAATGTAATTTGTTTCACAATTCGATGAACGAATAAAAATCTATCCTAAAACTAGCACATGTTAGTTTTTGACAAAAAACAGAGGCATTTACAAAAGGAGTCATGGATCAAAACCTTCACTAAATCAAAATGAAAAAAAAATTATATATTTAGATAGCTAAGAGAGAGGTTAATGCTATCACATTTTTTATATAGTTGCATTGAAATACGTGCAAATGAGACAAGGAGAACAAACAGAAATATGAGGAAATTTGGAAAATCCCGTCAATTAACATGTCCAAAGCAAGCCATTTGGTGAGCACCAAATTTCGTGTACGCCAAATGTGATGTGTGATTTGGAGAGCGCCAAATTTGGCGCTCATCAAATTACTTGCTTTGCACAAAACCTGAATTTCCCCTCTCTTTGGTTGACAACTTTGACAATGCTTATAGTGCATAGTTTATGATTGTAGATGGATAGTTGAGGTTTTACCTTTCATATTCTCTCTAACTCGTTACCCTAATTGGATAACTCTTTATCCCTCTGAAGTCTCTCTCTCTCTGAAGTCTCACTCCCTCCCATGTGACCTAGACTACTCTCTCAGTTCAATCCCCTCTCTCAGTTATCTTTCCTTCCCACATAGGTACCTAAATAAATCTATCTCACTCCAACCCCCTTTCTCACTCTCCCTCTCTCTCTCTCTCTCTCCCTCTTTGGTATTTTTGTCTCTCTCACTCCATCTCCCTCTCTTAGGTTTCTATATTTCTCTCTCTGGCTCTCTCTCTCAAGTTTGTCCCTCCTACCCCCTCTCCCTCTCTTAGGTCTGTAACTCACTGCCTCTATCTCTCTCACATTCCCTCTCTCTCTCACACACTCTCTCTCTCCCTCTCTCTCTCACTCTCTCTCAGGTATCTCCATCCCCCTCTCTCTCTCTCACACACAAACTCCCTCTCTCTCTCCCAATCCCTCTCTCACTCCCTCTATCTCTTTCCCACTCTCTCCCACTCTATCTCTCTCCCTCTCTCTCAGGTCTCTCCCTCCCACCTCTCTCCTCTCTCTCTCTCAAGTATCTTCATCCTACCCCCTCTCACTCTCTCTTTATCAAGTCTCCCCCTCCTACCCCCTCTCCCTCTCACAGTCACTCCCTCTATCTCTCTTCCACTCCCTCCCTATCTCACTCCCTCTATCTCTCTCCCTCTACCTCTCCATCTCTCTCAAGTATCTCCCTCCCACCACCTCTCCCTCTCTCTCTCAAGTCCCTCTCTCTCTCATGCCCTTTATCTCTCTCCCATTCTCTCTCTCTCCCTCTCTCTCAAGTCTCTCCCTCCCACCCCCTCTCCCTCCCTCTTTGTCTCTCAAGTCTCTCCTTTCTACCCCCTCTCCCTCTTTCGGGCCTCTCTTTGTCTCTCTCACTCACTCCCTCTATCTCTCTCCCACATCCTCTCTCTCTCACTCCCTA